>JADDOH010015262.1:0-18212 GCA_016648135.1 Agrypnia vestita
TTAAGCCGTGTAATTAATTAATAATAATACTAATAATAATAATAATAATAATAATAATAATAATAATAATAATAATAATAATAATATTAAGAATAAAACTAAAATCGGCGGACCCTAAAAGTAATATGTATTGACCTTATAAAGATGTAGACTAGTGGGGTTTTATTATAGAAGCAATCAATTCTTTAACAACAACAAGTGGACAAGTGGTTGCTTCATGGGTTTGTTAAAACTTATAAATGGATGGAATCCTAGATTCAAAGCTTAATCCCGGTATTTCGGATAAATATAAGAATATGTAACATCGGAAAATAACGGGTAACGGGTTTTATGAAAAAATATCGGTGCGTATAATCATTAGAGTATGATCATTAGAATTGGAGTCTAGTTTCGATGACCCGGGAAGTACGGATACGTAAGACGGAAATAAGGACTATGTTGCAGTATTATTAAGATATATAAATACTTACAATTGTCGAGCTAGAGTCTAATTCCGGTATCCCGAGGAATATAAATTCAAAGAAAGGGAAATAAGGTCTAGTTTCGGTTTGGTTAGAGTATATACACCGTATAGTTACAGAGGCTGGATACTAAGCCCCAGCTACGGAAACTTAAAAACGCGTGATGGCAGGATCAAAGGTTATGTCGCGAACTATAGTTAATTAGGGGCCTGTGAATCGTGTGCGCGTGCGAGGCAAGTGTTCGCAATCCTTAGGTATAAAGTGAGGTACTTATAGTGAAACTACGAAGCACTGGAATGGATATAATCGGCGGCAGATGGGTAAGTCATGTCATCCTCTTTCCGTTTTGAGATTATAACGATATATAAAGGTGGCGCACGATTAAGAAGAATGGTCTCGTGTTCGATACCCCAGACAGAGACGGAAGAAGCGCCGACAGTGAAAGCTAACCCCTGTACCGTAAACTTTAAATATTATTTTATCCACAGGTGTTTGTTTGCATGTTGGATCCGTACTGACCATAATAGGGGCGAATTAATTCGCCAAATAACCCTTCTCTGCATGTGTGTGAACTTCCAGGGATCGCGCTGCCCGTGTGCTCGACGCCGAATTTAATTATTCATTTCTATTTATTTATTTAATTGATGATTCATTAATACATTAGGTGGTTATTTGTCTATTCATATGCCGCGTCCCAGTTATATATAGTCAGGCGGCGTTTCGATAGCATCATCATCGGCCCGTGTGCTCGACGCCGAACTTAATTATTAATTTCTATTTATTTATTTAATTGATGATCCATTCATTAATTAGGTATTTATTTGTCTATTCATATGCCGCGTCCCAGTTATATATAGTCAGGCGGCGTTTCGATAGCATCATCATCGGCCCGTGTGCTCGACGCCGAACTTAATTATTCATCTCTATTTATTTATTTAATTGATGATTCATTAATTAACTAGGTATTTATTTGTCTATTCATATGCCGCGTCCCAGTTATATATAGTCAGGCGGCGCTTCGATAACATCATCATCATCACCATCACCAGCAGTGTCCCAGTCATATATTGTCAGGAGACGTTTCAATAGTACCATCATCATCATCTTCATTAGCGGTGTTCCAGTCATATATAGTCAGGAGGCGTTCCGATAGTATCATCACCATCATTAGCAGTGTCCCAGTTGTATATCGTCAGGAGACGTTTCAATAGTATCATCATCATCATCTTCATTAGCGGTGTTCCAGTCACATATCGTCAGGAGGTGTTTCAATAGTATTATCATCATCATCTTCATTAGCGGTGTTCCAGTCACATATCGTCAGGAGGTGTTTCAATAGTATTATCATCATCATCTTCATTAGCGGTGTTCCAGTCATATATAGTCAGGAGGCGTTCCGATAGTATCATCACCATCATTAGCAGTGTCCCAGTTGTATATCGTCAGGAGACGTTTCAATAGTATCATCATCATCATCTTCATTAGCGGTGTTCCAGTCATATATAGTCAGGAGGCGTTCCGATAGTATCATCACCTTCATTAGCCGTGTCCCAGTTGTATATCGTCAGGAGACGTTTCAATAGTATCATCATCATCATCTTCATTAGCGGTGTTCCAGTCACATACAGTCAGGAGGCGTTCTGATAGTATCATCATCATCACTAGCGGTGTTCCAGATATATATCGTCGGGAGGCGTTGCGATAGTATCATCATCATCATCGTCATCACTAGCGGTGGTTCAGCTATATATCGTCAGGGGGCGTTTCGATAGCATCATCAATGTCATCATTAGCGGTGTCCCAGTTGTATATCGTCAGGAAACGTTACGATAGTATCATCATCATCATCATCATCATTAGCGGCGGTTCAGCTAAATGTCATCAGGTGACGTTTCGATAGTGACATCATCATCTTCATCAGTGATGGCAGGGTTCCAGTTACACATCAGTCGGAGATAATTAGGCAGATCCCATCATCATCGATGGCAGGATTCTAGCTGTACACCATTTGGAGAAAATACACCGACATCCCTGGCCAGGGGCTAGGCATATCCCTACTGTCCAGATCCACCTTTCCATCTACTAATACGAGGGGTCATGGCCTCGTGAAACCACATGGCAACCAACCATTACAAGTATCTATTTATGTATTGTATATGTATGTATATGTATGTATATTATATTTTATTAGTATGTATCTATTCGTACGTAGTGTATGAGGGGGCTCTTCACGGGTGGCACAACACCCGTGCGGATGTCTTCCCTCGTCTGGAATGGATTGAACGTATTGATGCATATCAGATTATAATAAGTACTACCTGGGAGGGTGGTTGCAGTCACTGTAGTGTCGCGAATGGCCAATGGGCTGCAGTTGCTCACAGGCGAGGGTTGGGGAGCCTAGGAAACTCCCCTTCCCCACTCGCATATTTTTGACTTGACAGGTGGCCCGGGACCATCTTTACAGTAGCTTCAGTATATATACCGTAGTTTAACTTAGTTTAACCTGGAGGAGTTGGAATTCGGGGGGCAAACTGGCTCTGAGCCCGGACGCCAGACACTGACGCGAGGGATGGTGCGGTACTTTGCACAGAAGAGGCCCAACATGAAAAGGCGCATCCAGGCTCAGGTCAACGTATCCGGAACTCGTGTCGGGAGAAGGAAGATGGGATCAGTCACCGATGAGCCTTTGGGTATGGAGGGGCCGAATTTAAAGCAACCACATTTTCCGCGTACACATACATTTACACATACCTTCTACAAACCCCTTATCCATTAGAACCCAACGTACCACTAGAATGAGACATAGGGCCAGATACAGGTGACGGAACTTAGGCCGGCTAGTAAATAAACGTAACAATGTAATTGATATAAAGATAATGCAGAGTAAATATAAAAGATCGTAAGGAATAAGCACAGCGAGATAACGGCGGAAGATAAAATTATTAATCAGCGAGGGCGTCGAAGACGGAATCATCCATAGGAGCGGCTACGAAGGACTCGAGGGCTTTCAGGGGATCTATGTACTCTATATGTGCATGCGCATGTGATAACGGCACGTTACTAACCTTTCCAGTGGATGGCGGTCGATCCCATACAGGTAGGACAATGGGGGATCGAGCGGAGAGGGCGTGGGAGCAGAGGATCGCGCACTCTGGAAGCGCAGCTACACCAGATGCAGTGGTTTCAGTCCGTAGGAATGATAGGTAAATAATATAGGGCCACGGAACATAGTATGTTTAGCAATTGCACCGTAGGGCTTAATTGACGTTCTAGGTAGTTTTGGTTGCGTTTTCCATGAACATTCACGAACTTCATACCCCAGTATTTAATTTAAGTTTAGCTTGCGATAGGGTTACCACAAAACCAATTCATCCCCTATAGTTCGAAACAAAAAATTACACAACGTGAACTGGGGAGGTCTTGAATAAAGCGAGGGTGTTTGGAAATACTACGTTAAAAACCGTAGAGCCTTCATCCGACGTAGATAGATAGCTTGTTTGCCTCTAACAAGGCGTAAACTCAGTTAGGAGTAGGATCGAGCTGAAAGGCGAAGAAGAGGAGCCATCACAAGGCCTATATCCAGCAGTGGAGACGAAGGCTTGTGAAGAAGTGAAGAAAAACAGGTTAATTATTTCAATTAATATACCTTCATAGGCATGGTGACAGATTTTGAAATAACTTTCTGTAATGTACACCGAATTTCTGTAATGTACACTGTAGTACCGAAAATAATATTATTTCAGTAATAAGCTAAGTTTTTATTCAAATAATTGCATTTAATTTAATTTTATTCGGTCATCCAACAGGGAGACATAATTGCTTGGTAGGACAAAATACAAAAAAAATAGTTAAATGTCTCCCACAATTAAAGGATGATACGGATAAGACATAATTATAGATAAGTCAATTTGATAATGACTGTTAAAACAATTTTACAGTTTCATTTAACCGATTGTTCCTAATTTAGCTTTAACATAAACATAAAAGGGTTCGGAATGTATATAGTTAAAAAAAAAATACATGGTCAGAGAGGGGACGAGTTTCTAGTATCTGCCTCACCACATGACGATACTCTTCATATTTAGTGTTAAAAATATCTATTGAATTCAAAAGGATATTATAATCTGAGCATATGCGTGAGATGGCAGAGGATTTCCTATTGTTGGTATGATAGGTGGAAGGGAAAAGAGGTACTTCTGTCTGGTAGGTCGGAGTGGGAATTTAATCGAAATATTTTTAATTTCGCGCAAAAACGCCCGCAGGAGTCATGGCGTCTACGTGACGTCAAGCCTAAGTAAACATTGCATTGTGTCTATGACAGCAGTTCAGAGACACGGTGATGATTAATTAGGCGTGACCGGTATTTCGCTCTGACCGGTGTTTCAGTTAAAATGACGGAATGCAGAATTTTAAACTTTTATTTTATTGAAAATCTCATTAATCTTTATGTGTATATTAAAACTAGATCATTTTTTTAGAATCCTTTCAAAATATTTTCTTCTCTAAAATCAATTATTCTCTATTTTTTTAATACTGTCATAATGCCTACCAAGAAAAATTAAATAATATTTTAAATATGTTTAGTATTTAAATGAAAACTACCTTGCAGGTATTAATTTTCAATTGCCAAGCAATAAATCAACATAACAAAAAAAAAATATTTCAGACTACACAATAATTGTGATATTATAGTCAACTGAATATAATATGAATTTCAATATATTCATATATTAAATATTCAAGTATTTTATTTCATTATTCAACAATGTTTTGTATAATAGACTCAATTTTGAAGATAAATGATTCAATAATTGCCATTGTATTTCGCATTTAAACCAATATTTTAAAAAGAAAAATATAATTTTATCTTTATATATTTTTATATATAATAATATCTTTCTATTCTTAAAATATGCCTACCGATGTACCCACTTGCACGTTAATTAATGTAAACTTATGCCGATTATTTGTTTTGTATCCAAAAGTATATAAATATGGCACCAACCAGCAGTATTTCAAATGAAATAAATTTAAATTGAGAAAAAATATTTATATCTCATGTTATTTAATTTTATTTTCACATCACATAAAAACAATAATTAAATATATAACTAAGAATTTCAGCATCTATTTGCTTTTTTAGAGTACTTTTACAAAGTAGGTTAAAAAAGAGTGAGGCGAATATTCGACAAGTCTGACTAACATGTAAATAGGGTTTTATATATGATCAGTTACAGGAAAATATATATGTGAAAAAAGTCAATTGCTTTTCGCTTCTCTTTCGACTCTTTATAATAAATATCGTGAAATCTTATCCCTATTAATTTTTTTAATCATGAAAAAAATATGCAAGAGATCATTATTATTGAGATTACTTGAATAAATGAGAATATTCGAGATAGACGGTCCATGATTTATCTGAGATGCATCCTCCAATTCATCGAAATTCTCCCGCAAGAAAAATAACCTGAAGAAGCCAGTAGTGACTGGAAGGTGGATAATGGAAGGCTAGAAATGTTATCTTATTGGAATGACTATTCGAATTCTGGCTGCAGGAAAAGATGGAGAGAAAGAACGTCGGGTTCACGATCCTTGGTCATGAAGCCACCGACTGGTGAAGAATAAATGTGACAAGAATAAAATATATTTGGGAAGAAACACAGACCAAAATTTTTCTCCTTCTTCATGCACCCTATCTGTTCAACAGATATTAGCTGCCATGATGGTAAACTGTATATCTGTGACCCGGAATAGCCCTACAATAGACTGGCCAAGTCACTGTCTCATATTTTTAGCCATGATGTTCCCAATGTTGACCAACTTCCGGCAATCTTCTCCTGCATTGTGATGTGCAAGATGTCGTTCTTCTCTGGTTGTCTGACGAAGTTTTCGGATTTTATCATTATTGTTCTCATTACGAGTCTTTCTTTTTCTTTCTTCATTCCAACATCCTCAATTGTAACTTCGTTTATCCAGCTTATTTTCGATCCACACCTCGAATGCTTCAAGTCGCCTTATCAAGTCTTCGGTCAAGCGTCCATGATTCCGTTCTTCAAAATAAAATCGTGAACACGTAGCATCTGACTATTTGCATTCGTTATGATTAAGCATGAGATCATTGACAGGGCAGGAAACTGGCAAAAGGTATGGATGGAGGATTAATTTTCAATTGAAAAATTTTAAACATTAAAAAAAAACAATATTTAATAAATAAGTTATTATGAATAATATACTAGGTAAATTAATTTAAAGAGTAAAACGTGCTGCGTGAAATGCATTTGCAAATAAAATAGAAGAAGTATATTTTCCTCTTATATTTCACTAGGTCCTGAATATTTTTTAGCTTCGAATATTTCAAAGACGTGGATTTATATTGCAATTATTTAGAATGCCTGAAAGACGGGCCACATAAATATGTTTCGCATTTCCATACAGTGCTCAATACAAGTAGGTTTTCTGTCGCATCCATACATTCATATTTAACATAATGGAGGCTTTTCAGGAAAACTCCGAAGAAAATTCAGGCTGTTTTATTTCCATGAGGAAAGACAATTTGGAATACACGGGGTATGCGGAATCCTCACGCATATGAAAAAGGGCATACAGCTTTCCAAGCAGGCTTACCTTTTCGGAACCTGGATATGTCAGCGGTTTTGATGAGAAATACTTGACAAGAGTAAACAAGTTCCCTCGAAAGCCGGATATGTTATTTTGATCAATGTTACATTATTAAGAGGACATTTTTATGGTGAAAATCTACTTCAACTTTTCAAGTCGTCTGGTTTTTACGTGTGCAGACTGCTTGAATCGGCAGAATGTGCTCTGCACTTTGTCTTGGGTAAAAAAAGCTAGTGCATACAAGTACATTGGGACGAACTTGTACATGTACATACAGCCATTGCATACTTGGCAGACTTTAATATTAAAACTTATAAAAATCGATTGCTACGTAAACATGGTCTTGATTTACGACAAACAAAAGACTGCTATTACCGAAAATTATCAAATATCATCAAAGTGCATTTAAATTTAAAATATCGAAAATATTTAATAAATTTTATTATTTCGGAGGTAAGCTTATAGAACATATCAATCAAATTACATATATAGAAATAAAAGCACTTGTTTTTAAGGTCTTAATTTTTAATTAATTGAGACCCCTTTCGCCTTATGAGTGTAAAATATTTAGATTGTTAGTGCCCTCATAAGGCGAAACGCGTCACAATAAAGCAAGGAATTATATAAAATACAATATTAAGAAAGGCGTTACGGAAAAGTAAATAGAATAACTAATAAATAAAAAAGATTTAGCCTTAAGTGAGATATCCTAGTAACATTTTTGTTAATTTTTATGATCATTATTATATATAATCTCTAATAATGTTTTTGTTAATTGTTATGATCATTATATAAAAACTTTGCGTATAAATTATTATGTTAATTATCAACTTCCACTTTGTAAATGAAACAACGCTTAAGTTATGTAAATTTTCATTAATCATTAAAATAAATAATTTTAAAAAGAATGAAGGCTCACTTTTCAGTCTCTAATAAATATAAAAACTCACCACTTTAACACATGAGAAAGTATTTGATATCAATATATCTTGAAAGAAGAATATGTTCACGGATGCCATATCAATATTACCAAGTCATATTTCATTCTCAAATAACACTTATAATTGGTCATAAATATATAATTTATTCATTTAATTTTGTGTTCGCATCAATAATAAACTGATTCCTTAAATCATTATCATTTCAATATATTTCACGTATTATCTCATATCTACATAAAATTAATTCAGTCAATTTTTCATGCAGGCTTGCAATGAATCAAATCTACATTGATACGTTAATACTTTTCAATGCTGTTCAGTATTGTAAATAAAAAAATCTGTCAATTTAAAGAAATACTATAAATACGTATATAGATATTATCGAGCTGGATTTATGTAGAGATTACCTTCAGCTAGTAAGAAGTAATTATATGTAAGAATTGATAAAAATAAGTTTATAACACAATTGTGTCTTAAAAGAAAAAACATCAATAAAGATTTACCTAAATTAGTATACTATAGTAATACGGCTATACTTAAGTGAGAAATTAAATTATTATCTATAGAACACATGAAAATAAGGTACCTGACTGGGTTTAATATGCTTAGTACAATAGTTAATTTAAAAAAAAAACGTTCATATTTTTAACATAATCAAGTGACAATGTATCAGATGGCGCAAAATTATATTATTGGAATTATTAATGCTCATGGCTTCCTTAAAAAGTGATTTTTAACGTATTTTTAATAGGGTTTCTTACACAAAATATTTTTTTAAAGTTTTAACAAAGACTTTGATTAATGAGTTGATTTATTTAATGTCTCACCACTAGGTCAAAGAAGAATTGCATGATCCAATTGAAATGTTTTTTCAGTTTAATCTTAAAATAAAATAAAATCCCTTACGCAAAAAAATTACTGCTTACTCAAAAGAAACGATCAGAATCAACGTTGAACTCGGTACACGTATTGTTTTGTAAAACTTATTTTCCGGCGTTTATAAATTCATTGTTTTCAGATAATATTTCTCAGCACCACATCCGCGACGCTCCACCGCAATTTCGAAGGTGGACGCCCAAAAAATTGTCTCATTACGGCAATGGAGCGATAAAGCGTACTTCCAGTAATTTAATTCTTATACTAAATCATAAAGTTGGACAAACTTGGCCAACTTCGCGCTGGCGGGAGGGGATGATAATTCTGTGTGGCGGTTGATACGTTAGTAGGGGTGGCTAGGGGTAGGGCGGGCGGTTACGGGACTTTTGTTATACCATCGCAGTTGCCCTGGAGGGGATTGTTCGAGCAGAACATATGAAGATATGTGTGATGTACGGGGACGCGGAGGAAGGTGGGAGCTGACGCCACTTCTGGAGGAATGAAAGTCACAGTCTCGTGTCTGCGCGGTTTTGTGACGTAATTTATGCGCCTGATAATACCCGGATTTATATATTGGAAATGACAGATGAACGGATGTATATTACGTGACGTAATAGTTTTTATATAGTACTACGCAAATCATTTATCAAAAGATGGCATTCGTTTATTGATTTATCGTTTGGAGTTTTCAAGCGCATATATATTTTTCTGAATTTTTTTCAAAGCATTTCTATCCAGTCTATAATATATTTTATGTTTACGTTCATTACAATAAGTAAGTTGCATCAGTCAAAAAAGGTAAAAGAGCGAACGTTACTTTTCTAACATCAAGATCTTTTTCATAATTTCATATCAGACATCAACATATTGTAATCGACAGTATATTTAAATATTGAGTGTTCAAAATATTTTGAGTACGTTAAAAAATTTCAAGGACACAATAATTGATTTTATCCCCAGGGGGCAATCAATAATCAAGATATATTATAGATGTCTCATAGAGACGAAGCTAATAATTTTTTATATGGCAAAGTAGATATGTGGTAAACACTACATTGTGTAAAGTGATCACTCAAAAAGACTTCCATATCTACATTCCCATGTATATAAAGGAGCTTCGTCTCTATCAGACATCTGTAATACATCTTGATAGGTTAGTATTTTTAAATATCGTTAAGTCTGTAATGCTTTGCGAAATATTTATCTGTTGTGTACCATGCGTGGAGAAATTTGAAAGAAAATACTACATTGAATTTAAGTATGCTTGCATTGCAATATAAGCTTTTTGGTGCTGTGGTAAGTCAGTTGCCTAGTAATCTTATAGTGGGGGGATTGAGCTACATTTTTTGAGATTAGCAAGATAGTTTAATTTTCATAGCAAAAACGTTAAGCTTAGTTTGAAACTAATAAAAATATTAGTATGACACAATTTACCTATTAATACTATTTTTTTAAGTTAAAAAAGTAAACATTGTGGTGTTTGAGAGCTGCCGCGGATTCTAGCCTTACGCACAAACCAGATTTGGGCAAACAAGGCCGCTCGCTGCAGCAACGACTATTCTGTAGACGATCGTTGTGCCACCAACAAGATATTCCTGTACCGTTAAATTTTGTTTCAATAAAAAGCAACACTAAGCAGTGAGTATAATTTGCATCCTGTATTAACTCTGTCTATTTTATTAGCTCTGCTGTACATATCCATCTTTATATACCATCATATACGCGACACACGCTGACACAAAAAATTCTTCTGGACTGGTAAGAATTCTCCTCTCATCACAACCCATAAGGTTTCGAGAAATTTAGTAAATATTTTATTATAAAAAAATAATAGCGGTTGCGAATCGTTCGGAGTAAACCTTACGTTGCTGGACCTTTGGCTGGGCTTTTAAGTGGCTGGAGTTTTATCAACCTATGAACGTTCTTGAGAATTTTTACGTGGTACGAGTTATAAATTAATATGTTACTCGACCTAAAATAAGCTATTTTTTTGACCGATTTTCGTTTACAACATATTGTACCTTTGAGATAAAACTCAATAACCCCGATTTTGGGATAACATGAGTTATGAATACATACATTAATATTTTTTAAAATCTCTATCCTAGGAAAAAATCAAAAAGTAAATATTCATTCTCTATTCAAAGTTATTACGTGGCAATCCCTGCAGGCAAAAATCATCAAATCACTGAGTCACTTTTACCTGGCGGCAAAATTAAAAATTGTCTTCGTTGTTTCACTAAATACAATAATTGTAACCAAAGCAACGGCACTTATGGTATAATATATATACTTAAATATTGTTGTGTAGTATGGATTTTCATGGTTTATAGATAAAAAGAGGTAGATGGCGTTATAATAAGTTTTTGAACTTCTATAGTTAAGTATTTTTGTTGTTGGTTTTAATTTTTTTTATGTAGTGTTGTATGAAAAACAATTATTATTTAATAAATAAAAAACAATTATTGTCTTTCATTTATGTGTGTTTATTTTAAAATTTTCGATAAAATTATTAAAAAATTTCTTTCGTGAGGAAGCTAATATATCATAATATAAAAGTTCAATCACTAAATAACCAGTAAACCAAAAAAAACAATACAATAAATAGAAGAATAAAAAATAATTATTAAAAAAATATTTCATAAATATTTTATTTTTATTTATTTCAAAAAAATCCTTGTTTACAAATAAAGGTACTTAATACTAGTTTAACAATAAAATATAAGATAAATTACACTTTTTTTTTGTTAAATTTGTGGATTATGCCACTCTACTAGGCTACGCCTGTCCCAGAGTGGCGTTATAGAACACAATTATAATATTTTTTTGAATTCGTCAGTGATATTTATTTTCATAAGGTAGTAATTATATATCTACAAAGTATCAAGTGTAGTGTTAGTGAAAGTTGAGTGAGTCATAAGTTCAAGTGTAAATATGTGTAGAATAATTGTTTAATGTAAAAAGGGTTAAAGTTTTGTTTAAGATTATTTTTTATTTTCCTTAATTAATTTATTTATTTATATAGGTATATATTTTTATTTGTAGACATTATTATGCAATTACAGTAAGTACATTTTCAGTTGCTGTTCTACCTTTGGAGCTAAGCCAGTTGTTTGCTAAAGCTTTTATTTAATTAATTGAGTATATTCTGATATACTCTCTGATAAATATGACTAAAAACTTTTAATGACATAGTAAATTTAAAATAACTGAATTGTTTTTTTAGCGATTACACCGTCAATACGTTCAAAGTATAAAAACAAAGCCACGCTTCCAGCGGTTCACGTATTTTTGTCACATTAAACAAAGGCACCGTTTCACTGTGAATTGTTCGCAAAGTCAACTAACAAATGTTGTCTCTTAACTGGAGCACTGTCACTCCAAGCATCAAATAAAATAAAGCTGGCTTAAAGGATTCATCTCATAAAAATGTTTCAAACTTGATCCGGAGTCGGCTACAGCTGTCGCCTTATTAATTCAAAGTGGAAAGCGTAGAAAACTTTTATTTTAAAACACAGAGAAAAGAAGAAAAAATCAAACAAAGACTGGAATGTTCCATCGGCCGTGCCGTCTTCTCGCCGAGTCCCTGAATGTATTTATGAAAAGGTTTTCGCATTAAACATGGGGAAACTTTGGGATGTTCTTCAGTTTTTCTGTCCGTTGCCAGATAAAAAGAAAAGTTTTTAAATATAGGAGGAGGTAATTAATGTTTCGGTTCTGGGGGCCGCCGGGGTTGCTCGACACGTGGGGCAGTGAAACGCGCAGAATATGGAATAATTCACTCTCCAGCACCTTTGTGCTACATTTAACTCTTAGAAGACTGTGCTACAGAACACCTCCGGGAACGGTGGTGTAACACAGTGTTACATGATTAAAAATCGATATACTTTTTAAAGGTTCCTTTATAAATAATGTAAAGTAAACATACATATTCGCATTATTTTAGTAAATTATCATAAAATCATGGCATATCGAATTTCACGCCGACGTATCATTACCAACTAAATTCAACGACGCGGCGACTGCAGTCCGTCTTTATCTAACACGTGTTACGCGACCTACCGTGCTCATTCGATATTGTTTTCTCTTTCACTGAAACCCAAGCAACCGCCATCTCTGTCCTATATGAAATATGGGTATTGTCGTGCTCTTTTTTGCTCAATTTAACTGGGACGTGAAATATTCTGCTCTCTTTTACACACTGACCAAAAATACGAGAGTAATCAATAAATATTTTTAATTAAAAAATCCTTACATTTGTAATTGTTTAATTAAGTCATTATGGTGTAAAAATGTCTATTCGATAAGGTAGATATTTCATATTTTCCATGACATGTAGACCTACGTTACACCACCGACACACATGAGTTAATGAATAATACATTGCGGGAGTAACGTATTGATGAAATACGAATCTCCAGATGGTGACATGTTTTCGTACACACCATGCATTCATCGATACATACTTTATGGTGGATAAAAATCTAGCCCCCCAAGAGACCAGACTTTTCAAAGAACAACAGGATAGTAGATTCAAGCACTTAATTTTAGTGGTTTTGGTAGCCGATTTTCATCTATTTCTTCTGCGCAATCCATCATAAGACAAGCGACAAGGTGTTTTTTTTCTATAATAATATCTTGATAACATTTGAGAACGAGGAACAGGCGTTACTTTATTGTTAGATTAACGTTTATTTTGTAAATATTTACGGATTATAGATATACGACGCAGAAGGAGCGGGTTCGACTTAAAGGTATGTGATACTAGCAGAAGATTTCTTCGACTGAGGTATGCGATCCACGAGAGATATATTTCAACTGAATAGTTTTGTTGCAAAATTTGCACTCTGCATTAGACGAGGAACGGTATATAAATGATAGTTAGTTAGAGCTATAATAATCAAAACTGCTTTTTTTAATGCTTTAAACGGCGCTAAAATTGTGAAAATGTGATGCATGATTAATTCGCTTTATTTAGTAAACAGTTCGAACACGGGAAAATGATTATCAAAAAAATAATCTTCCAATGTTTAATGAGTGCACAGTCCTGCAAAGTACCTACGTAAAGCTGCTAAATAGAAGTCAGAATACTCGAACCAATGAACAAATAGCTAGGGAGAGACACGTATGGATAATAAAATAAACATAAATAAGCATAGTCTATGAATTGAAGAAAAAAAAAAAACGATTGGAAGGCAATATCACACAGACGATAAATAATCATTGGAGAACAGATATTAAGTGGTACCTAAGAAAATAAAAAAGATAACATTTTGACCTTAAATCCACATGGGCAAACTCTGCAGAGATAAGTTGCAGCAAATAAAAATGTATATAGAAAAGCAAAAAATATTTGCGAAGACCTCAAGTAACGTGCCTCATGAGTGACCCCGATGAGTAATGATGAGCGAGCCTGATGAGTGACCCCATAAACCTATGATGAGAGATGAGATCTACAATGTCAATATTCTAGATGAGATCTACAGTGCAATATTCAACACAGCGCAGCGGAAGATACGGACATTTGCAGAAACCTTGTTGGTGGGCCTTTTTTTCGTATGAACATACACAGGCACCGATTACATGTTTTTTTTTTACAAAAATTACATTAAACCAAATACACAGTGAGATATGCCTCGACTAACCCCGGTTTCCCTCCTTCCTTTGATGAGGACCAACTACAAAGCTCTTGTTTCGCTCGCTTCTAATTACTAAAGGACGAAGGATAATCCAATTGGACTGCAATGAGTTCTGGATGACTTTCAGCTGTTTTTAAGAACATTGTTATAATTTGGTTGCGAGTTTGTTTTTATTTCTTTTAAATAACGTTATATGCTTGAGATGATGGCAAAAAGAATCAACGCTTACAGAGAATAACAACTTCTATAAAGCAGTGCTGTTTTTGATAGGCTTTTTGAATAAAACAAAAACAGACTGCGTATAAATAATCCAGCTTATTCTGATAATAATATTGTGAATCTCTCATTAATAAACTGAGAACGCAGGCGTTTATGTCCGTGGAATTTTTGTTAAGTAATATCAAATCGTATCACAAACCGATTCACAAATAGCAATATGTCTATGAATATAGCAGCAAGATTAATTTAAATCTTCAATCAGCGTATATATTTGATCACGACACAAAACGTTCCATATTATACAAAAACATCGCTGTTAGAATATCGGAAAGGGTGGCTTAGATATAAAAAATAAAACGCAAAATTATACAAAATAGGAGAGGGGGTATAGTGTGTTGTGGGATAGTGTGTTTTATTAATATTCGACGGCATATTTTTTAAAAATTTAATTTATTTGTTCTTTTTACATAAATTACTTCAATCTAATATGTAAAATAACGGAAACAAATTATACAACTATCTCTATGAGAGTCAAAGACTCGTAAATAGAGAAGGAGTATTGTATTATAGGTGTAACGTTGTAAATATGCATTAATCTAAGTAGTACAAAATAAATTTGAATGTATAACAATGATTATACACAAAGGAATATTATATTAGTTAGAAGTAGTGGTAAGTAGCCTTTAATTCTGTTTTCATTTGACGATAATATTGTGGTGGGAGGTGCATTTTTTTGTGAACAGACATTTTCAAACAGTTTCATGTTCGTATTATATGTCTAGTATGTAGGTGTTTGTACATATGACTTTGGCTTTCAATTTTAAATTAATTTTGATCTGTTTTAAAAAAAAATCTAAAATTTTTCTGATTGTTATTATTTAACTAAATAACTAACTAAGTAACCATCACGCCGTTTGTTCATTCGTCACTCTATCGCCCAAAGATTTTCCACACAAGCGCCTTAGTGACCGCATTTCTATCGCACTCAGTTTACTTTCATTCCTCTTTTGCCAGTCCCAGTACTCACGTCCATTCATCAGAGTTGGCACTAGAACGCCCTTATGTACCGCTAGTCTTGCTTCTTTCGACAGGTTCTTATTGACTATTCTGGCTTTCAGAGCACCATTTGCTTTTTTATCCGCAGATACTCTTCTTTCGATATCGTTCATAGCATTGCCGTATCTACTAAACATACTTCCCAAGTACACAAACTCATTCACTTGTTCTAAGCATTCGTTGTCTACAATTACATCACATTAAGTCATTATTTCTTCTCTCTCGAACACTATCACTTTCGATTTGCTGACATTCATCATAAGTTCACTCTGCATGCATACTTTGGACTTCCTGGACACCAGCCACCGAAGATCAGCTTTACTGTTGGCCACTAATACTGCAAGAAAACTAAAATGATTTTAGGTAGTGGTAAAATAAAATAAAATTAAATGTTAAGCGTACCTCTAAGTCTCGTAAATCAAAAATCGCTTAATGTATTTATGATTTAAAAAAATTTGATTATTGATTTTTTTTGTATAGGTATATCTATTATTTTTGGTACCTTGAATTCTTTATGAAGTTGGGCCCAATCTTTCTTCAAAATGTTTTTATTGCTGTTAACGCAACACAGCATCGGGCGATCTACCAGCCTTATTCTCTTAGAAGTTTCCAAGAAATAATCGTTCTTCTGGTGTACATATATGTGCAATATGTAAATATTAGGTCCTTACATATGAAATTGACGTTTTTCCGTACTGGCAAATTTGATCTCAAATATCTTCTCTTTGGTTAGGAATTCCAAATCCAAATTTATACAGCTATTTACTCATGTATTTGTGTTTTGAAAATTATAATTCATTTGTTTTTTCCTCAATTGTTTTTTTCTTTGCGTCACTCAGTTTACAAAATGAAAAACTTGAAATATCGCGTTATTTACGAGTACGAGTTCCACCGTGGCACCAGTGCTGCAGAAACGGCTCGAAGGATTAATGATGTGTATGGCGACGGTGCCGCAAAAGAAAACACAGTGCGTTTTTGGTTCCAACGTTTTCGTTCTGGAAATTTCGACCTGCAGAACAAGCCCCGTGGACAGCCGGAGACCCAAGTTGATAATGAAGAATTGAAGGCTATTGTGGAAGCGGATCCATCGCAAACCACATCCGAGTTAGCTGCAGGCTGCGGTGTTAGTGATAAAACTGTTTTAATCCACTTGAAGCAAATTGGTAAGTGAAAAAGCTTGAAAGGTGGGTACCTCACGAATTGAGTGAAGCAAATCAACAAACGCGCGTTGACTGCTGCGTTGCATTACTCAACCGGCACAATACTGAAGGGATTTTAAATCGAATCATTACCTGTGATGAAAAGTGGATCCTGTACGATAATCGGAAGCGCTCATCGCTATGGCTGAACCCTGCCGAACCAGCCAAACCATGCCCCAAGCGAAAATTTACTCCAAAAAAGTTACTTGTGAGCGTTTGGTGGACTAGTGCTGCAGTGTCCGTTCACCGTACCAGCTTTCTTAAATCTCGGCCAGCAAACAGACTAACGGCCGATGTCATTTGTCAGACCAACTGCACAACCATGATTCACCAAAAAAGCTACTGCTAAACCATCGAGGCTGGTTAATCGCTCTAGGCCACTGCTGCTTCATGATAACGCTAGACCACACACTGCACAATAGACGGCTACCAAATTAGAGGAGCTTCAATTGGAATGTCTAAGACATCCACCGTACTCTCCGGACCTTTCCCCAACAGATTAACATTTTTTTCGAAATTTGGATAACTTCTTGCAAAGGAAAAAATTCAACTCCGATGGGGCAGTCCAAACCGCCTTCAAAGATTTTATTGATTCCCGTCCGAATGGTTTTTTTAGTAAAGAGATCGATGAACTACCTATGAGATGGCAAAAGTGCATAGATAGCAATGGTAAATACTTTGATTAAATAAATATATTATAATAAAAAAAAATCGGCTTTATGTTCCTCCCATACTAAACGTCAATTTCATATGTAAGGACCTAATATATATCAATATATAAATATAGAGTGTCTGTTCTGAAGTATTAATTTCCTTATTGTAAATATACATACATTTTTATTAAATAATTCAATAAAGCGGTTTTATTTAACCTATTTCAATAACGTTTAATTTCATCGATCATTTAAATTACCGCCTCCCGATATTATGTAAACTATTTACAGGGTTGAGCATTGTTAACATTTTCTTAGGTAAACAAAGGGAGAACCGAGAGTTAAACCATTTATCGAAGGGTGTAAGGATTCGCGAAAACCCCCGACTCATGCATTTAAGGGTGGAAAATCTTTTCAATTAGTCCCGAATAACAAAAACCGGAATATCTATCTACTTTACTTTACTTTAGAACATTAAACTTTATCTTTTTACAGTGCTCTTTAATTTCGCCGTTTCAACAAGTCTATTTATATTTGAGTTTCAACAAAA
>JADDOH010015263.1:0-17927 GCA_016648135.1 Agrypnia vestita
GCTACCCTTTATCCAATAAAAACTATTGAATAAAGGGAAGCATGCTACAAAAATATCATACATACAACTTTCCAAATTTGATGGATACGGTGGTCGATTGAATCGGTGAACGTTACATTGTGTAAAGCGATCACTTAAGCGCCAGCCAATGACAGGCCGCAAGTCCTGTAAACACTCATACTTCCATACCTAATAATTTTCAACATAAGATAGCTTCTTTTCTGTGAGACATCTATAATATATCTTTATTGATGACGATCCTTGCTGGGAGAAAGTTCAGTAATAATTGTGTTTTTGAAGATTTTTAACATACTATTTTAAAAATATATAGAATTGAAAATTTTATAAGTTTAGAAATGAGTGATTTGATTGTATGCTGTTTACTGTACGCGGATGATGAGGTATTAATGGCAAATAGCGAACAAGACCTACAAAGTCTAGTTAGCAGGATGTATGATGTATGCAAGGAAAGTGACCTTATTATGAATGTAAAGAAGTCAAAAGTAATGGTATTTGAGAAGGAGGAAAGTAAGACAACGTGTGAAATACTAGTAGGCAATGAATGTTTGGAACAAGTAGATGAGTTTGTGTACTTGGGAAGTATGTTCGATAGAAGAGGGAATGTTGAGACAGATATAGAGAGGAGAGTGACTGCCGGGAATAGGGTGAACGGTGCTTTGAATGCAATAATTTCTAATAGAAATATGTCTACCGAGGCAAAACTGGCGGTACATAATGGAGTTCTGGTACCGACACTACTGTATGGAAGTGAAGCCTGGAGCTGGCAGAAGAGGAACGAAAGTAGATTGAATGCAGTGGAGATGAGGTCCCTTAGACGTATGTGTGGTAAATCCATGTATGATAGAGTAAAGAATGAAGATATTAGGAATGAATGTAAAGCTGATCGTAGCATAATACAGAGAATAAAAATAGGGTCGCTCAGGTGGTTTGGGCATGTTGAGCGAATGAATGAGGAAAGAATGGTAAGAAAGATATATGATGCAAGTGTTGACGGCGCCAGAAAAAGAGGGCGACCACGGAAGACGTGGCATGACCAGATTAACCAGATACTGGAAGATGGTCCTGTTAGAAGTCTGAACAACCGTCGAGCTTGCATGCGAAGATGTATGAATGTAGACGAAGCGAAAGTTGTATGTCAGGACAGAAGAGTATGGCGCTCTATCCTCTCTGCCTACCCCCTCGGGGAAACGGCGTGATGGTAAGTAAGTAAGTAAGTAAGTAAGTAAGTAGAAATTCTCGCGCATATAATTCCTTTTGAGTTGACTACATTGGCTCCGTTTCCCTGAAAAAATGGAATTTAAATTGTGTTAGTTAACGTACAAGACAAGTTACAGATGGTGACTTGTGGTCAGTCTCCACTTGGGCGTCAGGGAGGGTTGTAAATCACCCAGAAGACTATGTTTAGTGAATTCAGTGAAATTTACTTAACCTTATTTGCGGCGGCAGGCCCAAAAGCGTGGAATTCACTACGATACGCAATTTATAAAAGAAAAACAATGAAAACGCGCCTTTTCAAAAAATCATGATAACCATTTTCAATTTCAAAGTCGGATATCTTGTAATGCGCCCTTTAGGTGAACTTTAAATTATCAACAATGCCAATAATAATAATTTTGTTAATGCATATTATAGATGTCTCACAGATACGAAACTGTATTTTTTCAAGGGAGAGTAGGTATATAAGTCTTTTTTTTGGGTGGCCATAGGACTTACGATCTATCGTACGGTTGGCTTAGATGATCACTTTACACACATGTAACGTTCGCCATTTCATCCCATGATATACGGTATTCTATCGTGGGTGGAAATGGCGAAAGTTACATATGTGTAAAGTGATCACCTAAGCCAACCGTACGATAGGTCGTAAGTCCTATGGCCACCCAAAAAAAAAGACTTCTATACCTAATCTCCCTTGAAAAGATATAGTTTCGTCTCTGTGAGACATCTATAATAGACATTAATTGATTATTGATGTCCCTGTGACAAACAATCCAGTTCTGTTCTGAAAAATTTGGACATACTCAAAATATTCTGAATAATTTTGTCGTCTGTCTGTCCGTATCTTCTTTTATAATTTTTTTCTTTTTTTATAAATAAATAAATACTTATTCTTTAGGAACCGACATGTAATAGCCATTTTTACGGGTTACAGCTAGTTATTATTATTATTAAAACACTAGTCTAGGTGGAAGTCATTTTCAGACCAAATATCCTCGTTTCCATGTCCAGCACGTCACAAAGGAAATTCCTCGTCATGACTCAAATGCGCACGCGTCGATCAAATGCCCGAGTTGAAGAATAATTGTATATAGTATATTGAATTGGATTTATCAACATTAATATGTTATAATTGGGACCTAGATACTAGATACCTCTGAAAATTAGTAAAAACAAAAATACATCGACAGAAATACAAAAATAAATGGACAAATGACAATAATATACCCACGGCTTAGATTGCAGCATAAACTAGCTGTGCCCGCGCGGCTTCGTACGCGTAGACTTTTAGTACACTGTTTGGATCCTCCTTCCAGAACTTTCAAGAAATTTATCGAATGTACAGGAACCTTCTAGACACACCGACACATTCCGCCAATCAGCTTAGAACCTTACAGAACTTTCGGAGTTTTCTAGAACCTTCTCCTTCCAGAACTTTCTAGAGCAAGTTTTTCCGGAACCTTTTAGACTCACCGACACAGTCGGCGCGCCTATTTTGAAACAATCTGAAGCATTTGCGGCCTTCCCATAACAAGACAATGTGCTAGTAAGCACATTTTCGTCACCCACTCCCATCCACGTACAGCGACCCCCACCAAACTCGCATATTTTCTATGTGACACCAAGGGCTATCCACCACAATAACCACCGGTGGGTGGTTGTGGAAAAAATTTAGCGGGTAGGGAAACACGGGTTTCTTTTTATATATTGATTACGAGTAAAACATATTTAAGTAAGATGAACTATAAAACATTCACAGAGATGAAGCAGTTTTTTAAGTGAGAAACGCTCTCTTATACGATGGTTCAGGGCTTACAACGTGTATGAGCTGACTTAAGTGATCACTCTATACAATGCAACGTTCACCAATTTTTGGAAGTTGTATATGTCCCAATTATGTTTTGATGCAAGCTGTTATAAAAGTTGTTGAGCTAATAAACGCCGATTTATCGGCACTGAAACTGAAACTGATAGCGTTTGATGTACCTGTAGATTAGAGCATATTTTATACTCTGTGTTACCAGAGTATAATGAGATCATTTTAAGAGCGTTTCCCGTTTGCTCACTAAACTCGAATAGGACCAAGCTCTGGCTGATCCTGTATTTTTAGAGATGTAATTTGTAGAGAATTGATGAATGGTTGATGGCTGTGAAGTGAGCCGTCAACTGTTCATCAGTTCTCTCCATATATTCAATTCAATTCAATTTTTATTTACTCCATTATATGTATATTGTGAAGTTATATCAAAAATATACATGTACACACATACATACACACACACACACACACACACACATACATATACATATATATATAAATATATATAAAAATAATCATATTTATTATTAAACAATTAAAAATGGCCTGTACAATCTGGTCAAAGGTGTAAGAAAATCCTACTTCGGAAAACCCCCTCAGACACGTGGAATATATCAACATCCAAAGCGATTTTGTTCAGCATAGCTGTGGCTCTTCCAACAGGCATAACCATCGGCAGGTTGGTCCTGTATATTGGAATGTGAAACAGTCTATGCTGACGATGTCTAATGTAATTATCAGGAACATACAAACCAATGCTCTGCATAATTTCAGGATTATCGATCAAACCGCGCAACAATCGATAAAACTGTGTAATCAAATACATAGTCCTTCTAGTTTCTAGACTATTGTAGCCAAGCATATACTATCACCAGATCTTTTATTCGTCTTTCCTCCATTCCTAGCAGCTTCCTGATGTGAGCTATTGCTTGCAAACTGCATCAGATCTTCCATCGGCGAAATTTTGTTTGTTGTCATCGTGTCTTGGCCCCAATCCAAAGTGCCATGCGTGTGATCCAAAGGTCGCGGGTTCAGACCAGCAAGTTGGTCCTATTTTCACGACACAAGCGTTTAGCTTTTGAAAATAGTAAGAATATTGATGTGACACGTATTCCGTGTTCGCATATCTATTAAAAAAAAATCTCGCGTGGATGTTTTGCCGCTTGTGCCTTTTGTTGGTCTCCAAATGTCCGTGGACCTTTTGTCGTGGAACCGGTGAGAATGATTAATTTGTACGTTACGTGAAAGCGGGCATGTAACAGAGCTAGTCCACAATGCTTTACAGGTGGATTCCTGCTTTAATTATGAGTCGAAAATGTTTTAACTACCATGACCTAATGTCAATAGTTAGAGAGATGTGCGACTTCAATGTTTGCATTTTTTTTCAATATTTCTGATTTATTTTTTGTAAAACGTTGAACTGTCATTACAGCAACTTATATCGGATATGAAAAATTCATTCCCTTTAAACCTTTAGGTTCCAATTAGAAAAATTCCAATTGGAATCCCTGCAGGTTTTTTTTATCATTTTATTCAACTTGTATTTAAACGAATGAATTTTTTAGTAATCGATATAAGTTACTTTAATGATAATTCAGCGTTTTGTAAAAAATAAGTCAAAATTTTGAAATTTTGCATAATTCCATAACTTTTGATATTAGGCCATGGTCGCTTGAACATTTTCGACTCATAATCAAGGCAGGAATCCACCTTTACACCTTGTATATTAAGATTGTATGGAGTGCATGAAAATATAAATTGATCTTAATATTTTGAAAAAATATAGCAACATCAAAACATTATATCATTTTTGTAAATTCTGAATGGATCACAGATATCTCTACCGTAGTCCCTTCAAATATTTAAAAGAATACAGACAATAGAACTTTATACACAACTTTCAAAAAATTTATGTGTGGATGTTCTTACGGTGGAATTGGTGAACGTTGCATTGTGTAAAGTGATTTTTCAATTATTTTCAATTCAATTCAATTTCAGTACAATAAGACTTCTACAGTTTATCTTAATCGTGTGGTATAAGGCAACGAAATTCAAAAAATAAAATGTTTTGAATGTTTGAAATTGAATTCTAGATTTTATGAATCTGTCCCCTCCATCTTCATGTTTTATATAAATTTATAGTCTACGTTTCCTATGTAATCTCGCATTCAGTATATTATAAATTAGTAATCCTCGATGGCTGCGTGAAATTTTTTGGGTATTGCTGCCTTTGCTTTTATACCCCACAATCGATGAATTATGTGATATGGCCCACTATTGATATTAGCGACTGCTTTACAAACATTTGTTCTACAATGTATCCATCCACTATTTGATCGGTGACATGGTACGAAAAACCCATCTATTTTTAAATTTAAAGCGAATAAATGTGTTTTGAGCCAAGTGTGTAGTCTCAGTTGCCAGGAATTAGTCAGAGAGTCGACGATTTTCACAAGTGCAAGACTTGCAATACATCGCTACAACTGGACGTAATTATGCAGAAAGCAGCCAACCCAAAAAACATGGAACTGAGAAAATGGCTTCTAAAAATTTTAATCTACAAAAACCTAATATGTCGATATTTAATGCATTATTGCATATTTTTTTGCGTAGGGCTTACTGTAAAGATATTTTTTATGGTTTTTAAATGTAATTATAAGAAAAAAACTTTTATTTATAAAGATATGACGTGTTTTACAGGTTGGTTTCTTTCTGCAAAATGTCAAAATGTACGAAAAACAGGACTCATTTTGTTCTATGTGGGTTGGATGTATTCTATGAAATAGGAGTGACATTATTAAATGTCAGTTATTTTATAGGTACTATGTGGCTTGGATTTATTCTACACCTATTTATTTTTATTTTTAAAATTACATTTAAGTATAAGCATGTTTGTTTAATCAGTTGTCATTTTTATTTCAATATTTATTTTGTATAAAAAAAGTCTTGTTTGTCTTAGTCGTGGTTATTAAATTAATATGTTTTAAGAATGATTGAACACATATCGTCCCTTTAGAGGTAAAATTCACTAATATTGATGTGGGTTAGAAAAATTTGAATTTACAAAAAACTATAGCATAAAGAGCATGTACGATTTCAGCATATAAAGATATCGTAGGAAGCTGTCCAAACCCGTATATAACTCATTTTTAGAATTTTGTGGGTTGGCCGCTTTCTGCATAACTACGTTCAACTGTACTTCGCATTCTTTCTGATTCTGCTTAATAAAGTGCGGAGGTGACTTGCATTTCGCGTGGGTGTCGAAACAAAGAAATTAACCGCAATTACTTTATCCAGAGGTTCTCGATGTTTTTCGGTTCGTGGCTAAGTCTTTTCATATAAGCTTGCAATTGAGTTAGTGTGGGTACAGTGCGTACGTAATACGCGCATTGTTTCCTTGTGTTAAGTTTACGGATACAACCCTGTCATATCCGTAAACTTAACACAACGAAACAATGCATTTTACCCAAAGCTTATATATGAAAAGTTCAATACCAGGCGCCCCAAATGTTCCTATGCGAATATGTTTTAGTCTCTCGACGTATTCATGCGAACTTGTCGATATTATCCCTTTTGAAGTAATTTTAAACCGGTTGGTTTCAGTATTTATTTATTTATTAGCTGTACACCCGTCAAAAATCACGGAACGTAATAGGAAACCGTTTGTTTTTTAATTGACTTTATCCGCTTAAATCTACAACTAAATTTAATAAAATACCAATTATAATAATTTCGTTGTCTGTCTGTCCGTCCGTCCATCTGCCTGTTTTCCCTCGTAACTTCGTGTAACGCCTGTAACTTCTTTATAGTTATTTATTTTTTATTTTTTCGTAAAAATACTTACGTAAATTTTTTTCACATACAAATTTTTACGATTTTTTTCCATATTTTTTCTTTTTTTTCGTTTTTATATACATAAATAAATTCTCATTCCTAAGGAACCGCATGTAAAATTACCGTCATTTTTGACGGGCTGCAGCTAGTAATAATATAAAAATATGAAGACCGTGTAATTTGGTGGGTGACCCTCGCGTGATACCTGAGCCGTTGCGCGTATCTAATGTTGTAATTCCAGCGTAGCTCTAGCGTATTACGGACAGATAGACAGACAACGAAATTATTATATTAAGATTTGATATGTAAACTTTAATATTAACCAAAAAATTACACATTTGTCAGCGATAAAGATTAGTATCAACAATAACAAAAAATCAATAGGCTCATAATACATCTCCATATGTATCGTTCTTATTTTTTTTTTAAATTAATATCTTGGGGCATCGCTACAAGCCAGCGTGCACACTTTGGGAATCGCTGACTTTATCGATACGGTTTATAATTCAACTCACCTAAATAAGTCAGAATCACCGTCATTATGCTAATAAATAAATTACTAATACCTATATTTCTTCTTTGTTCGTGAATTTGGAAAGGAACCGATTCCATTGAAGTGTCGTTGTAACT
This sequence comes from Agrypnia vestita, assembly GCA_016648135.1. NCBI lineage: Eukaryota > Metazoa > Arthropoda > Insecta > Trichoptera > Phryganeidae > Agrypnia > Agrypnia vestita. The sequence continues at coordinate 7,523 of JADDOH010015263.1, forward strand.
TAATGTACTGATTTATTATATATTTTGTCGTATACCTACTTACTTTATTATTTATATATTCTTAACATCAAATTTTATTCATATTCGCCTCGTACTATTCTTCTTAGACAGGTAAAACTTTAGTATTCGATTAATGAATAATTAAATAAATTTTTATTAATCGATTCGAAAACACATACAGAAAAATCAAATTAACGAAAAAATATTTTAACTGCTACCGGGATTCGAACCATCGGACCTCCATCTATCCGGGGATGGCGCGTTATCCAATTTCGCCACGGCAGTCTGGTAAATTAACGAAAATTTTTCGACTTTATATGTACTCTCTTTTTAATTAACATTTTTATTCCATTTTTAAAGCAATCCGCTTTTTATAATGCAATGGTCACAAATACCTTTGTTTTAAAATGCCTACCTACTTTGAAGTCGCTTATATCCATAACTACCAGTATTAGGACATTGTTGCTCAATCACTTTCGACTTATAACCAAGGCACGAATCTACGTGTAAAAAAGTAACCCATAAAAACCAAATTTATTATACTCCCTTTCTCATTTATATTGTTTCCAATTTGATATTCTATCAACATATAGCCGACTGATCGGACCCATGACTCGAGTCAGACTAGTTGAAACAGTTTTGCGCCTTTTCCACGCGTCGGGCTCCTTTTTCATTTGCATGTAAATTTCGAAAAATCCAAAATTATTCTATAATTATTATTAAATTTTTTTAAACGAAAATTTGTTAGATCATTTTTATCATCTTGACGAGTCTGCTTGCAAGGTTTCAGCTCGATTGGACCACGGGAAAAGGGTTAAAAATCGATCCAAATTTTTTTCGGCAGACAAGCAGACGCTACGAGTTAAAAGAAAGGGTGTAAAAAAGTAACCCGTAAAAACCAAGTTTTTATTATACTCCTTTTCTTTGTAAAATATAACAACAATTAAACACGAATTAAAACATATAACATAACACTAAACTTACAGTAATTTAATATATTTCTAAAATGTCAGATGTTTTGAGCTTTGATAAGACACTTCATGCTTGGAAGATTAAATTCTAAAAACATTTGTCGGTCAATTTAGATTTTCGAAATTCGTAGTGAAGTACTCATTATGTATACCGACGGAGTAATTCAAATTTAGAAAATATTACGCGACGTTATCGGGCCGCCGTTGCTAGTAATCAAACTTTGGTAATGATTCCAATTTGAAAAAACCATTAAAATTTCTAAAAATCCGAAATTATACTATAATTTTCTTCTTGATCGTCGCCACGAGTCTGCTCGCAAAGTTTCAGCTCGATTGGATCACGGGAAAAGGGTTAAAAATCGATCCAAAGTTTTTTCGCTAGATAAGCCGACAAGTAAACAAGCAGACGCTACGAGTTAAAAGAAAGGGAGTAAAAATACTGCAGTATATATATACAATCAAGGGACTGACCCACAAGAGCCAAACTGCATGTATGCGTCGGGTTTATTGATATTTTGATTGCGCCCGCAGAATTTTTTTCAACCATTCGCATCTAGACTAACGACCTTGTCAGCAACGTGTGATTGACTTTATAATTTCTAACTAGAAGGTCACTGAATATGCTAAACGTTATTTGACACCAATCCGTTAAGTTTTTTTTAGATTTTATTATTTTTGTTCGCTTATTCTGTTTTTTTAGATTGTTTGATTTTCTACGTTTTAAAGCATGGCTCGCCCGTTGCCATTTATACTTTTTAGCAGCAACAGTGACAATCTTACCAATATTGTTATTTTTGTGATAATACCCCAAGACTCTGTTAATTAATTAAGAATTAACTAGCATTTTAGATGAGACCTTTGCAAAGTAGTCGTGAATCTACATGTCTACTTTATGTAAAATGTTGATGAGTTAGTGGAACTTTGAGTACAAGGGATTCATAATTACTTGTCATTAGAAACCCAAGTGTTTTTGTGTCTGGAAGTACGTTGGTGCAATATCACTTTAAACACCCAACAGTTCTGCAGTAATGGCATATAAGTAATTTTAAATTAAAATAGGCACATCAATATTTTATTACACATACTTCTTCTTCCTAGAACGTTAGTCCCATTTACTCGGGGTCGGCCTTCCTTGTCCGCTTTCTCCATTTAGCACGGTCCTGCGCCACGCTGTCATCGAGCTGATCCTCCTCCAGGTCTCTTTCGACCGTCGTCAACCGAGTGGCGGGCGGTCGTCCACGTTTTGTCGTTGGCAAGCTAAGGGCAAGCTCCACCACATGGTCTTCTGGGCGTCTCTGGACGTGACCATACCATCGTAGACGTGTCTTTAGTTTTGTCTTTAATCGGGGCGATTTTAAAGCTATCTCTTATGTGCTCATTTCGAACTTTGTCGTTACGTGCTCATTTCTGTTGTATGCAGTTTATTAAGGTGTTGTTCGCTGGTCGCCCAGCATTCTGACCCGTATAAAACAGCAGGTCTAATGTCTGCTTTATATATTTGCCCTTTGACCTTAAAAGGCATTCGTCTGTTGCACATTACGCCTGTGACTTGTCTCCAATTCATCCAGCCTACTGTAGTTCTGTGAGTATCATCGCTGTCTCTTTTCCATCATTATTAATAATTGGACCTAGGTATTTAAATTGTGTCACTGTGAGTAGTGTGTTTACATCGTCACGTTGACCAGCGATAGCAATCTTCTATAACTTTTTATGAATATTATATAAAATATGTACTGATATTATTTTAAAATTACATTTCTACTAATTTCTTCAATAAAATATTAAATTAAAGCTAATATTTTCGTCACAGTGATAAAAATATTTCTGAAAATTTTCAGAAAAGATCTGTACTACACTACACTACTCTAAACTCTTCGCCATAATGCGGTGGATCTTCACTGATTGCGACAGCGTATTATTACGCTTTGTCGTCTGGGGCTCCTGAGTTAGATTAGTATTCAGAGTACAGGTTTCACTGCGCTCTTGGGACGCCAAGGTATCATCGTACATTTAATAAATACGTCGCTATCACAGAGTAAAAAATCGTACACAGATGAAATAAACCCCTTTAGGCGAGGGAATTTACTCACAACGAAAATATGTCATTTGAGACATATTTATAATGCAGTTAAAATATTGTCTTGAATTGATAGAATTGCACATAATCCAGGATTTTACAGCACTCTACACCAGCATTTCCCAACCTTTTTTGGCTCTCGTACCACTTGGTAATAGGTACCTACATCACGCTTAATTGTACCACTCCGTAAAAATGTTTGTATTTCGCGAAATTTGTTATTCTATTTACATTATAAATTTTATAGGGTGACTATATTTCCCAGAACTCAATTTATTTAAGTTAAAAAAATACAAAAGGTTTTATATTTTTGATAAAAATGAGACATTAGAACTTTACATACCACAATGTTTTTTTTTTTAAATAAAAGGTGCCGAAGCTCATATTTTTTGACGAAATTTAAAGAAGCATTTTTTTATCAACTAATTTTTATAAAAAAATTACATAAAGTTAAATTAAATGACTTGTATAAAAAAATTAAATGCGCCACAGGCAATTTTTTTGCAAAAATTACCGATATTAATAGAAAATATATGTTTATAAAATTAATTAAACACGGTAAATGTAAAAATTCTTCTAATGAAAACGAGCAATTTACACTTTCATTTCTACAAATTTACAGCAGCGCCGCAGGCAAAATTTTTGTTTTAAATATAATAATATTAATGAAATTGTATTTAAAAATATTTTAAGTGATATTTTATGAATGATTTTTTTTTTACTTTTTATGTCCGCCATTACTGATTATTTTTCGCGTACCACCAACTATCCACTCGCGTACCGCCGGTGGTACGCGTACCACAAGTTGGGAACCGCTGCTCTACACCGTTTACAGCGAATTGGAAATTGCTAGAAGGCTCTGGGATGCTCCACTGTATTCTGGAAGTAACGCGAGCGACAATGTCTATAAAGGGAGATTGACTGGGCCACGCGCACTTAGTATTTGTGTTGTTGTTGACAGGCGAATACACAGATAAAAGAGAATAGGTTAACGTTTCGGCAAATACACAGATAAACATAATTCAGTGTGACCAAACGATAAAAAATTTTACTGGCGATTTCAATGTGCATTCTAACCAACGATAAAGTACGTACCGACGTGTGAGAAGTGGTAATCGGAGGGATATAAATCAGTGAATCAGAATTTATAGTGACGTGTAGAAGGTTTTCAAGTTACTATTGCGAAATTTAATGTGAATTAAAGAACGGTGGTCCGATTAAATTCGTGTCCACTGAATTTATTCTATATAATAATTTCGAAAAACAATCCCGTGACAATAAAATATATTTTTTACAGTAAACGTTGGTTTTATATTTTTTTATAAATTTCGCTCCAAACCTAGCTTAAAGTATAAACGCCTTTTTGTAATAAAGCGCAACTTATTTACTAAGACATTATACTTTTTTAAGAGTATTTAGTTTGACCTTTCCTACAAACCTACAAAAAATAATGAGGTATAAGATGATAAGAGGTATTAGAATGTCCGTCACTAACGCTATCAAGACGCTATTCTACAATGCTACCAGTATAAATTGGCGTGCGAGGGAGGGCGTCCCTGTCTCGAAAAAGAAGTTGCCAGGGTGTAAATTTATTACACAATACATAATATACAGAGTGTCCGGTACATTGACAAATATATTTTATGATATTATAATATAAATTTGGTCGGGCAACACTAAAGAAACAAACCAGTAATGGCGGCCGCTTTATCTAGAGTCCTGTCAAACGGTAATATTGGTCCATTATTTGCTTTTTCATCTTCGCAAAACTTTAAAACTACACTGGTAATTGTTCTTGCACCACCCCGAACTGTTTTGGTTGTTTTGGACATAATAATTCAGTGTATATTGGAAATCAAGATGTCACAGCTCACGCGCAAATACGAGATTGAACTGAATGACAGGGCGAGGGGCTACCGCCGGGTGCGGGCGGGGCGGGTTTTAGTTTCAAAGTCGCCAATTTACGTTGGTCAAGTTCTAGATAGCGCTCTTCTCAAAACTAGTTTGTTTTATAAAATATTAAAATGTTAAAAACTAACGCATATTAATTTATAATTCCTTCCTTAATTCCCTATGGACAGTACAAATAATACATTTTTACGTATACGATTATTAATTACGTATACTCGGTCAATTTTTATTTTACGAGTTTTGTGGCTTTAGCGGAAATCCTCGAACAATCTGACGGAAATACAACATTTTTTTTCATTACACACTATGACCCATCCCTATTTATATTCTTCAAAGTTGAATGGATCTTATATACGTATAATAATTACAAAATTAGGTAATGGCGACATCCGGTTGACGAATACTTAACACATCAGCTAACCAACATTAATTTTTTTGCATTGTATTTGTCATTTCTTCTGCCAGCGAAACCACAAACTGGGAAAGACTCACCACACCCGCGGATGACGCCCAATTGTTTTGACACTCCTTTACGCATAAAAGGACACGCAAACGACGCACGATTTGCATATATGTACGGGTCCCCAAATGATTAATGCACTCGCAGCTGACTCAAAGATGTCGCTTCGTGTTCTTAATTTCTTCTTCTTCATCATTCAAAATCTTCATCCTTGTGATCAATATTGGTGATCAATGGTTGTGGTGTATAGTGTTGTGAATATAGTAGTGTAGTGTTGGTCCTGACGAAGAGACGGGTACGTCTCGAAACCGGTAGACCGTAAATCTGGTAGTGGTTTTTACTAAGTTTACTAACATTCTGAAATCCTTCACACACGGACGGCGACTGATAATTGAGTTAGTAGATTTATTTATTTATTTCGTTTAAATTTATACATTTGAATAAAGGTAGTTGCTTCGCTAGACAAGGTCTGTTCTGAACCAACTACCTGTAAGGAGAACGTTCTAGAAGGTTAGCGAAAGTTCTATGACGATCCAAACAGTGTTCTAAAAATCTACGCGTGCGAAGCCGCGCGGGCACAGCTAGTATAAAGTAAAAAGCAAGTATATAAAAAAGCAGAAGTATAAGAAAAAATAATATAATTGAAATTCAAAATAAAAAAAAGTAATAATGTAGAGTGAAAAGATATAGCACAAGCTTTTTAAAAGTCACAATATAATAAAATATATACATACAAATACAAATGAATTATTTAAGCCCAATTCGACAAATACTAGTAATCTTTCAATACACCTTTTAATATTTGATTGAATATTATGCAGTTATTGGCAAAGACTTCTCTTTTCGATTAGAATAAAAGGTTATCTAAGTTATCACCTTAAAAATGGTGTCTAGAATAGACATCCCGATATAAAAGAATAATAAATACCCATAAATATGGGTATTTATCATACGAAAATTCGTAAAAAAAAAGCGAAAATATGAATTTTCATTGAATGTGCCGCCGGGTAAAAAATGTGCGACAGGCGTAGGAGGAAAATACTCCTTTCGACAGAAAGCCATGTTTAATGATGTTTTTTGTTGCTGTATATTATAGATATCTCACAGAGACGAAACTGTATTAATTATGGGAAAGTAGGTATAGAAGTCATTTGGGTGTACACAGGACTTATGACCTGTCTTTTTATGGTTGGCTTAAGTGATCACTTTACACAATTGTAACATTCGCCATTTCCACCCATGATAGAATATACCATGCTTATTCATTTTTTGGAAGTTGTATATATGTTCAAATTGCGTGGAAAGCTTCTCAAAATATTCTGAATTGTAAATACTGGTAAAAAGGAATTTAACAAAAATTGGAAATAATATTTCCTGGCGTATCCTAGTGTAATGCAAGTATTCGGATGAATTTCATTACACAATAAAGTATATTGCTCTCAAAATTCCGTAAAAAATCAATGTAGATTTTCTCATTAGCGACATCTGTGGGGATTTAGGGGAATGAAAATGGCTTTGTACAGGCCGCATGGAAAAGGCGCTTACAACTCATATATGAAAGCTTTCCACGCAATTTGAACATATATACAACTTCCAAAAAATGAATAAGCATGGTATATTCTATCATGGGTGGAAATGGCGAATGTTACAATTGTGTAAAGTGATCACTTAAGCCAACCATAAAAAGACAGGTCATAAGTCCTGTGTACACCCAAATGACTTCTATACCTACTTTCCCATAATTAATACAGTTTCGTCTCTGTGAGATATCTATAATATACACTAATTGATTAATAATGTCTCTGTGACATAAATCCAGCACTGTTCTGAAAGATTTGAACAAACTCAAAATATTCTGAATTTTTTGTTGCTGTTTCCCGGAGTTTCCTTTTGTATCTATCTGGCGGGGAATGGCGGCCGTGAAGCCTTGGCTGATTGTCATTGACTAATTAATATCAATATTACCATGACAGTTTCTTTTATCTGGTTATACTTCGAGAGACTTGCGCACACTCGTGACGCATGTCCGTACATAATTACTACTGTTTTAATGCCTCGTAATCTACGTGGGAATAATCCACGAGAAATCTATTTAAATCTAGTAATTAAAATGTTATTTATAAGTATGTTTTACTAACTAAATAGTCACGGATAACACATTCTTTTTTCCCGGCATACCACTATTGCTTTGAGCAGATTCATACATTTTCTCAAGAGCACTCTTCGATTATTTAGGTTGTTAGTAGTGATGCAACGAATACTACTTTCACAAATGCGAATACGAATATCAAACTGACTATTCGGCGAATACGAATAATTGAACAAGGTAATAAATAAAGCCATGTATTCACTAGGGGACAAATTGTCCCTCAACAGCACGCGCGGCATAGAGTCTACGTGACGTTGCAACGTCGTGCACTGTTCCGCGACCTCGCGCACAACATAGCGCGGCATTTCTACGTGCCGTGGCAACGTTGCCATGCGCACGGTACCCGAGCGTACTCACTGCAACATTCCGCGGAGCGTTCCCAGACAACGGTAGTTTTACAAGTGGAATACGCATGCGCTGATCTGTCAAGATGGACAATGCGGGGAAACGAAATCGTTCTCGAACTCATCGAGCTGTTATCGATTCGAATGATCGCACATAGAAGGTCGTCTTCTTTCTCTTTGCAGTAGATAATTGCTTCTCCTCTTTTTTCTCCTTTACTTTCGATAATTAAAAACCTCATTTAACATAAAAAGATACGCGGCTATCTAATAACCTATAGGGCGATATATTTCGCGACGTCTTGGAAAACAATAATTATTGCAAAAAGAACCTTGTTTTTAATTAATATTCAATATTACCCAGTAAACCTCGTTAATTTGAAAATTGCGACCCAAAAAAACATTTCGAATTGCGCGGAAACCCCGGTTTTCGTGGCCAAATGAGTACCGCAGCTGTCATCCATAACCTCAGGGGATGACATTTCCGCGACAAGATATGCGAGTCCCGGTGTGTACACGTCAAATGACCGCGTCATTGTCCCCGAAACATTAGCGTAGATGTTGATGCGACATGTCGAGCGGAATGTTTCGCGATTTGTCCCCTAGTGAATACATGGCTTAAAACACCACTGTTCTTTTTTTACTAAGAGATTTAAAAATTAAAATATACAACCGGCAAATTTTTGTTCAAAAAGCACAACATTTGTAACTTCTTAGGCGTACTTTTATCCTCTGTGTATAGTTTTCTGGGATATTCTGGCATGTATATGTGACCTCTCTGGCCGACGTTTCGGATCCCATTGCAGGGTCCGTCATCAGGGCTGATGTCACATATACACGGCAGAATATCCCAGAAATCTATACACAGAAGATTCTGAACGGCCGTGAAAACCTGAGAACGTTCTTTTATCCGTTTATACATTCCCAGTTGTCGAAAATAATCTTTCTGAGGCGACAGTAGACGGCTTTAATGAAAAATGCTTCCGGGCTGTTTTTTGCAATTTGCAATTATTTTATAAGAGTTAACACTTATATACACAACGGAAATAAAATGGAACGAACCATACGTTTTACAAAACAAAAACAACAAGAAATGCGCACCTAACCTTATTCATAACCCAACGAAACTAGATGAAAGGACTCGTGTTATGCTGTGAAACATGTGACACTTGACAACTTGAGACAAAAACTCAACAAATCCATTCATTCGATGTTAGGGGAATCCCCGATAATAGAGTGCGTAGGTGTGTTCGGATACACGGGGCACAGCTAAACCGTAACTTGCGTTGCGTTCAGTTATAAATAGTTTGTTTTTAATATTAGTGATGATATTCGGCGAATGCGAGTATTCGTATTCGTTACATCACTAATTTTTAATATGCCATCTTTCAATATTTGATGTGTTTAATCATCTTAGTGTGCATTTGAAGATAGTTATGGTCTGTGATGATGTGACATCTGTGTATAGTCGATTATACAGACTCGATTGCACTTCCAATGACGAGCTAAAGATTTCGGGCCAATCGGCATCTCGGGCAGTCGGCTGTCGGGCAATCATTGGCTATCGCCATCTTAAAATATTATTCACACAATTATTTGCTATGAATTACTATAATAACGAATTGTTTTACATTATTTATAAATTACAGAGTTTAAATTATATATTATTATTATTAAATTATATATAAAAATAACACAGAAATTAAAAGTACACAGCATTAACAAGTTCCAGAGAGAACAAGGTACAGGATAAATAACTCTCTAATAAATGCTCGTCATGTTTATTATAATGTGATCCACTGCAGTCTACAAAAACTCAATACTATGGATTCGTATTGTATCTTAACAATGACATATCTTGAATTTAACTATTTAATTTGAGAAAACCAACAAACTTTGTATAAACCACACCGGTCGTTTTTAAACCTCTTCCGGTATCGATACCGAACTATATCTTCAAGATATCTTGAATTAATAATTATGTCCAACCATGAGGTTAACGCTACAAACATCAACAATATCTTGTATAAATCAGCCAGAGATCAGGCCAAACATCGCTTGGATAGCGCTCGTAGGATGCCTTAGATAACTCCTTGGTATCTGATTTTCAAGGTAATCAAAAATCAATTTTTCATTGTAAAGCCATGTATTCACTAGGGGACAAATTGTCCCTCAACAGCACGCGCGGCATAGAGTCTACGTGACGTTGCAACGTCGTGCACTGTTCCACGACGTCGCGCACAACATAGCGCGGCATTTCTACGTGCCGTGGCAACGTTGCCATGCGCACGGTACCCGAGCGTACTCACTGCAACATTCCGCGGAGCGTCAGTACCACGTGGTATGTTTACAAGTGAATACGCATGCGCTGTATCTGTCAAGATGACAATGCGGGGAAATGAAATCGTTCTTGAACTCATCGAGCTGTATCGATCGAAGATCGCATAGAATGTCCGTCCTTCTTTCTCTTTGCAGTAAATAATTTCGCATTCTCCT
>JADDOH010015264.1:0-47001 GCA_016648135.1 Agrypnia vestita
AAAAAATTAAAAACAAAATGCAAAAAAAAAAGTTACCTTACCCCCCCCTTAAGTTATTTTGTGCAAAGTACGTTAATGACGCATTTGCACATTTATTTGAGTGATTTTACGACCAGAACATCAAAAGTTTGAAGATTGGCAAACATTTATTTCACTACATTTATTAACAAACAAACTACGGAGCGAAGTAGTTAGAACGGAGATATTGAAATACGTTTCGTTTGAGCGCACGCCGCTACATGCAACTTCACTCAATTCTCAACAAAACAAAACTGAAAGAGCATTGTTTAAAATAGTTTTGGTGTGGATGGTACAAAGCACAAAACATTCGCTTGTTTTGCTCAAGAAACAAGAGATGCCGTAAATTATTTACACGCTCTTGCTTTAATTTTTTTAATAGCATAAATATTTAGTTCAATTCAGTTTCTGCGATAGTTTTCTTGAATATTAAGGATCGTTAAAATCTCATTATTGGCATTAATACACCACAATATTTGAATACATTTTAACGAATGTTATACTTCTCTTGATATATTTATTATATTTTGTTAGCATGTTTAAATAAAAAAATTCGTTTTATGTGGTTTTTCAACCGTAGATCACCAAACATATTTTCAAGCTACAGTGTCACTAAATATTAGTCTGACAGTAATTTTTTTTTTCACAATAAAAGTGACTTACATTTGAAAAAATGTAATTAAATTTACCCGAAATTTATTCTAAAGCTAATTAATATAATTCATTGCACTCATTGCAAACTGAAACAGTGTGTTCACTACAAATGACCTTGCTGAAAAAGTGACATGAATACTTAGTCATCCTGTGATTTTGTTGTGAAAAGAATTCGCATATTTTGCATTTATTTGAGACTGTGCTTGAAAATCGCTTGTTATAACAGTTTTAATATTCAGGATATCTTTAATACTAGATTTGATATAGCTTCTCAAAGTCAAAATATTGAAAAGTTTCCGCAGTCATATCTCAAAGAGGAAAATATTGTGATGGCATTTGAGGCAACGACAAAAGCTATTACAATTGAAAACCTGCAATATTTTGTCTTGATACCTTATAAAATTTATCTAAAAAAAACACCTTTTGCAAATTTTAAAATACACAAATTATATGAAAAACTTTCATTTACATTTATCTGCTAATAAGCATATTCTTTTTTTTTTTAAATTTATTTATTTCGTGTAATTTTATACATATAAATGAAGGTAGTTGCTTCACTAGACAAGGTCCGTTCTGAAGCAACTACCTGTACAGTTTTTTTTTATAATTTAAAACATTAGAAATACTACATATTAGAAATATATTTATTATATATAGAAATATATATAAACATAAACTATTTTTTTAAGGTTATTATTATATACATAAAATATTAAATCTATTATATATAGAAATATATAGAAACATAAACATTATATATAAGGAATAAAAGGCTCATCTATGTGCTAGTATGTAATTTTTTTGTTTAATTCAAATTAATTAAGTGATAATAAAATAAAAATATTAATAATTTTTATTCCATTCTGACCAGGTTAAGATTGTAAGACCTGGTCCACCATATATATATATACATATTACATAAACGATTACAACATGTGAAGCATAAGACGATAATAATTAATAAAGAGGAAATAACTTATAAACATAACTAACAAACAATAAAAAATAGTTTACACCAAATACAATTAAAACAATGAGGGTGTAATGAAATATAAATTTGAAATGTTCTAAAATAATCTTAAATAATTTCTAAAATAATAAAAATAGCTAGAAATATAAAATAATTTGAGTCCAGATTGTTACAAAACTTCATGTTCCTGTAATAGTACAGATCGTGGCGATCACACACATATACTCGTACACATATATAATGTACAATGTTATCTAGGTATGTATAAGATTTTTATTTTATTGTAATAGGTGTAAACCGTAGAAATAAAATAAATGAATAAATAAATAAATATATAACTTTTCTGTAGCCAATTTGACATTGTTTGATTAGCGTTCCAAACCCCTATGACAACGCAGTCTATTAAGAGAAATGTTATTTATTTTTTATTAGGTAATATTTTTAAAACAAAATACTTTTATCAATGTGTAACATTTTCTTTGGACAAAGATCACGCACATTGTGTAAAGTGATCACTTAAGCCAACCACACGATACCCAAAAGACTTCTATACCTACTTTCCCATAAATAAAATACAGTTTAGACATTAAGACATCTATAATATACATTAATTGATTAACAAAATTTAATATGATTGAAAGATTTGGCAGATACTTCGTGGTGCATAGTCCAGTGTCAACCCAGTTTCGATTAATGGTAAGGTTATAATACATCCATGCGATTTTGTGAAATGTAGAAATAATAAATACTTGATATGAAGTGATTAGTAGCAAAAACGTTATTTTGCGAGGGACAGAAATACGGGGTGACGTACCTGAATCTGGCAAAGGATCTCAAATTGACAATTGATTTTGACAGCACGTTTGTATGTTTTAAATGCATTTTATCAAAATAATGTTAATTTTAAAATTTTAATGACTTTTATGTAAATTCTATATAAATTGTTCGCTGCAGCATGACCGCCCATCGGCCACCGCCATGACTGCGCTGCCCGCGGGGCCCAGCAGCAGGCAATGGGCAAGAGCCGATCCCTAACACCAATGACCTCCCAGCGGCCACCATCGACCACGTAACGGTCGCTCGAGCCGCCCGCATAGCCGAGCAGTAAGCAGTATCGTTTGTCGCTGATTGTGCTTACTGCTAGTACGATATTAATTGAGGTAGGAATATTTAGGGTTAATTTTTTATTTAAGTTTATTTATTTAGTACATATTTTCTATTCATTTTTCTCCCTTTATATTAACTCGTGGCGTACGCTTGTCTTCTTGTCTGACGAAAAAACTTTGGATCCATTTTAAACCCCTTTCCCGTGATCCAATTGAGCTGAAACTCTGCAAGCAGACTCGTGGCGATGATCAAAAAAATCTATCAAATTTTCGTTAAAAAAATGAATAAATTTTTGAATTTTTCTAATTTTGAATGATTTCTTCATACAAGTTATTAAGTTGTATGAAAATATTTCAACGCGTCTCGTAGACGCAAAACCTTATTATAGTATAATTTTGGATTTTTGGAAATTTTTTATTACTCCCTTTCTTAGCGTCGCCCGACCGAAGCCCAACGCGTAGGTGAAGCGAAAAAAAATGTTTCAACTAGTAAATGAGAAAGGGAGTATAATAAGAACTTGGTTTTTATGGGTTACTCTTTTATCGTTTTTATTCAACTACAATTATACATTGTATTTCTTTGTTTACTTTGTCTCATTTAGAATTTTTCTTTATTTGTCATAACTTTCTATGTATTTCTTTTGATTACTTTTTTGATTATTTAGTATTTTTGCCATTTCCTTATCGTTTTTGAATAGTAATGCCATATTCATGTTACTATGCTGTTCTATTTCTATTTTGTATTGTGGATCTATTTTATTGGTTTGCCCACTGTCCTTCACTTTCTGTCATATTACTGCTATTGTACTGTTGAGATTCCTCAAATATAAATAAATAAGTTTAACAAATTCTAGATAAGGACAACTAATTTCAAAGCACTGACTGCACAGTGCTGGTACCTACTAGACAGGGTTAAATAAATATATTGTTGAATCGCGATGGAGCGAACGGGTTAATATATTCGATAGGAATAAATAGTACAAGTAACAATCGCCAGCCTAAACAACCTCTTGAGCCCCGCTTCCGTCGGCGTGACGCGATGCGGTCGTCCTTTGTTTGCATTCGGAGATTGCGAGTGACCGCGCGGGATGGGGGCGACCATTGACATCCCCTCCCGCCGCCGCTACATCATTAGGACCACACGCTGTGCCAACAATTAAAATAATCACCTACATCACTGTCACCCTCGGCGCTAATCTACACAGCCCCCGCTTTCAGGGAAGGCACAATGCTCGTCACCTGAATGCGAAATGTACAAGGTCGTAGGCTTCAATTGCCGCTCTTGCCCATAGCGGTCTTCATATATTATTTTTTTTTTTTTTCATTTCAAAAAAATCCTGATTTACAAATAAAGGTACTTAATACTAATTTAATAATATCAATATAAGATAAATTACACTTTTTTTTTTGTTATTAAATTTGTGGATTATGCCACTCTACTAGGCTACGCCTGTCCCAGAGTGGCGTTATAGAACACAATTATAATATTTTTTTAAAATCGTCAGTAATATTTATTTTCATAAGGTAGTAATTGTGTATCTACAAAGTATCAAGTGCAGTGTTAGTGGTAAGTTGAGTGAGTCATAAGTCCAAATGTAAATATGTGTAGAATAATTGTTTAATGTAAAAAGGGTTAAAGTTTTGTTTAAGATTATTTTTTATTTTCCTTAATTTATTTATTTATTTATATAGGTATATATTTTTATTTATAGATATTATTATGCAATTACAGTAAGTATATTTTCAGTTGCTCTTCTACCTTTGGAGGTAAGCCAGTTGTTTGCTAAAGATTTTATTTTATTAATTGAGTATATTCTGATTTTCGGGAAGTCTGTTTTAAATATGTTAAATATTTTGGAAGTCTATTTTGGGTGTTTATAGGGCTTTGAGTCATCATACCTTCTTTCAGTTATGCTATTAATACCTTCTTTCCCATTAATAAAATAGCTTCATCTCTCTGAGACATTAATAATATATCCTGATTTATGATGTCTCCCTGGTGATTAAATCTAGTATTGTGTATTATTAATATTATTAATATTTAAAGCATTAACTTTGCTGTTAGACATTAAAACACAGAGTTAGTTAAATTAGATAAACCACTACCAAATTTTGGGTCGGCTTCGAGACGTACCCATCTCTTCGTCAGGACCAACACTACACTACCATGTTCACAACACTATACATAACAACAATACTATTGTTAAGCTATCACCAATATTTATCATATGCGTGTTAATCTTGTCGAAATTAATCGAAGACAAGCATGCACTAATCTGCCTATAGGACGATCAGGAATCTACGTACAAGGAGAGAGGTCGAGACGGGGTGGGGTCTAAAGTGGGTGTTACCAAATCTTTGTGAAATGTGAAAGATAAATTAAACAAAGGGCTTTCCATACAGCACTTAGTATAGACGTACCACTATAACTAGGCGTGCGAGGGAGAGCATCGCTGTCGCGTAGCAGAAATTGTCAGGGTGTCAAATTACACAATACATAATGTACAGACTGTACGGTGACCGATGTCGTATTAAATACAGAAATTTGGTCGGGCAGCACTAAAGAAACCATGCAGTAATGGCGGCTGTTCTATGACGGTAATATCGGTCCATTATTCGATTTTTCAGCTTCGCAAAACTTTAATACTTCATTGGCAATTGTTCTTGCACCATCCCGGACTGTTTTGGATGTTTTGGACATAATAATTCAGTGTATATTGGTAATCAAGATGACACAGCTCACGCTCAAAGACGAGAATAAACTGAATGACATGGCGAGGGGTTACCGCTGGGTGCGGACGGGGCGGGTTTTAGTTCAAAATTCGCCGCACGCCAAGTTACGTTGGGCAAGCAATAACACGCATACGATAAATATTGGTGATAGGTTAACAATACTATGGTTGTGGTGTATAGTGTTGTGAACATAGCGGTGTAGTGTTGGTCCTGACGAAGAGACGGGTATGTCTCGAAACTGGTAGACCAAAAATCTGACAGACCAAGATAGACCAAAACCAAAAAAAAGTGGTTTGTAGTTATTTAACTAACTCGCTAGTATTGTGTTCTTGAAAAATTTGAACAAGCTTACAATTTCCGAATATTTTTAATTAGTTTTACGATCCACCTTCGCCCGAGATTTATTATTGTATATATATTTTTTTGAAATAAATTTTATATGTATCGTTTTATATAGTTAAAAATTTTACTTTCCGTTGTTTCTGTCTTATTAAATGAATTATTTGCTATCATATAAACTATGCTACCAAAGTACATCGCAAATTACATACTTTTTATGGCATGTCGTGTGTACGTGTTCCGTGTTCCGTGTTCCGATGTATTGGATTGTAGATGCACATTAAATTTGGATATTTTAAAGCATTATATCTCATAAAGGAAACGACGTGGAGAGCTGACAACAGTCGCATTGACCTAAATTTTAGAACGCCAGAGTACACCGTTCGAGGAAACTTTTTTGCATAAATATGCTTTGGATATAATTAAGATTAAAAATGTTACACAATTCATTTCCCATTTACAATGGAATATTTATTTTACTGTGCCAATTCGTACATTTCACTCTTCATCTATCAGTCAATAACAAAAGATTAATAATTTGAAATACCCATTTTTATAAAAGTATTGATAATTTCTTACCAAGAAAATGATAGTTTAATAATAAGACTGTCTCTTAACTTCAGTAACCTAACATGATCTTACCTAACTGCATTGATTTATATTTAAAAAATAATTACTAAAACTTGAAATGATGTCCCAATTATTTTTATTACTTGCCTGTGAGATTGTTATAATATATTTTAAAAACGACTCTCTTTTCTATCTATGGAAAAATAATTAATTTGCGAGCAACATTGCGTTGTTGTAGAAACTGCACTAGCATATCGCACATCTGATTCATTTTTGCATATTCATTTCCTTCCTTCGAAAAGTTTATAATTATTTATTGAATTTTTCTAAAAATTATTAAGATGCTACCACGAATAACGGAGTTGCTTTGGAACTGACACCACGCACCTCCACGTGATGAATCATATCTTCATTCGTTTAAGGAGATTTTATCTTAAATAATTAATTAATCCCAGCCCTGTCCGTATTATGAAGTTCAGGCTAGGGGATGAGGTTTATCCAATGCACGTATCCCTACACATCTGGGCATGTGCGGAGGGCAACCTGTGGTGTTGGAGTAACTACCCCCATATAAAATGTTGAGCGAAAACTGTACCACTAATGATTTGTGACCTCAGTTTGTGACACTCGCGAGAAAAATTTATGACTCTTTCTATATGTGGGTTGACCCGATTACGTAAGAAAGAGTACGAATCTGTGTATAGGCGATGTCACTACGATGGCTCATTAAAAATGGAATTTTGGTTATTTTAGATTCATACTATTCAGTGATACGCAAGGCTTAGTTAAATTTGATTCTAGAGAACCAACCTATAATTAATTAAGGATTAATTATAGAAGTCTCACAGAGACGAAGCTATTTATATATGAGGAAAGTTGATGGAAGTCTCTTATATTCCATCTACTTATATATCTTCGAAAGCCTGCTAAAGGAAATTCAAAACACGGCGAATACCTATAAGGAGGTATAAACAGGAGTGCAAAATTTTTATTTGTAAAATCTTTTAAATGACTAGATGGAATGCAATATGTTTAAGTGAAGTCATGTATTAGCCCACACCACATTATGTGTGGAACCAAATAATTAATATAAATAAGATATAAATAGCTTCGTCTCCGTGAGACTTCTATAATTTATCCTTAATTGATTAATCATCCCTCTGGGGACCAAATCCAGAAACTGTATTCTCAGAACATACTTTCATATAAAAATATTGTTAAAATACCTATAATTCAGTCAATATTTTTTTGGTATCTTTAGTTTTGAGCTATCTATGGACACGTAATTCTCTTTGTGTGAGTTACAGCGAACCATTTTTTTTCTATATTCGCACCTGGGCGGATGGGTTTTGATTCACGTGGAAGTCAAAAATTTACCACGGACATATTTGCGAGTATTCTGGTTTGAGATTTCACAGATGGCAAACAGAAAAAAGGTCACCAATATGATGGAAAACCCGGAGAAACTGGTGAATAATCTTTATATAGATGTAGAGAATTTTTCGTGTGCAAACTTCCCAATAGAGAGCTTTAAGTCTCAGCTCTGTAGAGAATTTTTTGCCCCAATAATATTATTTATCATTAATTTAAAATAAAATGTTTGAAAGGGGACTCAAGTATACCTTAAATTGGAAACCGACATTACATCGGAGGAGGTGTCAATTTTCTTTGAAATAAGGTTTGTAATATTTTGGTTTGTTTTAGTTCTCAGGTATATTTTTAAAATAATAAAAAAACAACTTAATTCTACTGTCATTAAACTCATGCAATTTTCAAAATAATAATTATTAAATAACATTTTATTTAAAAATTTGTACGTAGATACTCTGCTATAAAATTTGTACCTGTATTAGTTTAAAAATGTACTTAACTTTTTATATGTCAGTGTTTATATTTTTTAAATATAAGCTTTATAAACGATAAAGTTTCTAAAGTTTGTCAATGCAGAGAGTCACTGGGCACTAACTTTTTAGAAATTATTAAGCTTATGGATAATCATTTAACCGTAAAATACATTTTATCAGCTTTGAGTCGGGCGTGCTGAGTTAATTCTGATAAAATGCAAATTTTACTGTTCATTCAAAATAATTGTCATGGGAAATTATTCAGGCTACTAAAAATATTATATATACGTATATGAGATATATAAATCTTTGATTTCGTGAAGTATTAAATTATTAAAGTGGATGATATTTAAAATTAAGCTAAAATAACTTTGCATTTAACTAAAAGATTTATATTTTTTGATGAGTATATCAAGGTGTTTATTTATAGAATTTACATAATACTAATAAGTAGAGAAATATTAATAGGTATGAAACCATTACGTCGAACCATAAGAAAATAAGCTGTCTTAAGACAATGTTCGTCTATGACTCTTCACATCTGTTTGATGTACAGCTTTTAAAAAGCACATACGTGGAAACTTTTATCTCTAACGAGAGTGGCTCCAAGTAGCGTCCTCATTATAGTCTACATAGATTCATTCATTCTATTTTTGTGTATCATATCTTCTTACACGTGATGAGAATAATTATTTTTTATTTAACTTTGTAATACGCGCAAAATGTGATTTATGAATTACTACTAATGTTTCGAGAGGAGCATTCCCTCTCATCATCCGGTATAGGTAATAACTAATTTACACACAAAATTTATTAATCTATTCGGGTAGGACAGGGAGCCGCGCGGTGGGGAGGTTTATTTTGGTGAGCAACGGAAACAACTCTAGGATCGGAGAAGTGGATTGATCTCAATAAGTCTCGCGTAAGACGAAGGAACACATGATATTCTGAAACCAGTTGGTGTTAATCGATAACTCAAGTAGTAGTAAATCCAAAATTTTAATTAAGGCGAGTATTTTAGGCAGTAGAGGGAGAATGCACACGTGAAACCTGGCTTGATTAGACATACCAAGTAGTGATGGGTCCGCTCTGTCCTCACTACTACAATGTAGTACTACATTACATTGAAGTGCACACTTCGCACGATTTGAAGTGTAGTGCACACTACAAACTACAAACACCAAAGTTATTGAAAGTATAAACTTCAAATAGTACACATCATTTCAAAGCGAACACTACAAAATACACACACTTCAATGTCATCGAAAGTATGAGAAATATACTTTAAATAGTGCATTTTTTACGTGAAATTTTTGGAAAACCCTCCCCCCCCCATGGTTTGAAAAATTTTTTGGGAAGTTGAAGTTTCATTTACTTCACTCCAATTACTTCACTTCATTTCGTAGTACTACAATTACTTCACTTCAAGTAGTTTTTACTACAATTGTAGTGTACACTTTGAAGTCTTCAAACTGATGAACGTGTGTATGTTGTAGTCTTCATTTTGAAATGTAGTTTTTCCCATCGCTAATACCAAGTATTGGGAGCTGAACCTTTTAGAAGCCTTAATAATACACGATGATGTATGTATTGAAAGTGAGACAAAGGAAACGGATCGTTTATATAATTAACTAATTTCAGATAATATATATATTAATAAATAATACTGTTCGGATAAACGAAAACGAAAAGTATTTTGAGAGGAATAATCAAATATTTTCTTCATCAACTGCAAAATGACTTTGTTGTAATACTTAATATTTATATAATTAACAAGAAAATAGTTTGTATTCAATTCTATTTTGTTAAATTATCGACATGTTTCGGAGCCAATGGTCAATTCATGAGGATACTAAAATATAAAAACTGAAATATAAACATTATCAAAATCAAAAATAAATATGAATAACTAATATGAAAACGTAAAAATAACATAAATACAAAATATTTTCATAAAAATATGCATGCACGGAGCTAGAGTGTGGCGTTCTATCTTCTGTGACTAACTCTGCAGTGAAACATTTTAATGATGTAAATGTAAATAAGAAGGAATTTGGTTTTCAAAGGTAAATTAATTAATTTATTTAAACGGTAGGAGTTTAAGTCAATTAAACAATATACAGCTTAGCAATATACAGTTACTTAGCAAGAAGTACATTCTTAATCAGAAAATATAAGAGATTTTTTTAAAAATAAAAATAATATGAACACGGAATAACGGAATAAAAACGCGGAACATGTCGCATCAATATTTTTATTATTTTCAAACTATGTAAGCTAAAAACATAGCAATGAAAATAGGACTAACTTGCTGGTATCGTGAAATGGGGCCACCATATCACTAGGCGAGCGTTATGAAAACTACACTAATAAACTACAAGCTCAAACTATACAAGAACAATTAACAGAATTTTCATCATAAAATTATCAACATCCCAAGACTGAGAGCAAGCTTCCCTTAAACGTTATCAAATTCTTGTTAAATATATCATCAAATTCACGATACTCATTAGCAAATCTATTCAGCCAGGGCAGTGGTGTGGGAATTAGGTAGTTTACAGTAGCGTGCAGTACGTACAAACTGAATATGAAGACGATTTCTATATAACCAAATCGAGATTGACTAATTTCAATTACATATTTCTTTTCACTATGCGACAAACGAGAAAATTGTAATCAATCAATAAATCAACAATTTCGTCGAAAAAAAACATATTCAAATTGCATATAATATGTTTGAAAACCTCCGTTTAACGAACATTCTTTACAAATCACCATAAATACAAGAAGCAGATTGAATGTATATTAAAAATTCTAATTAATGAATTCTAATTAATGTATATTTATTATAAATTGTAATTAATGAATTCTAATGAAATAAAAGTAAAAATCGATTTAAATAATGTCACTTTATTAACAGATGATCAAATAAAGAAGCAAGTTGACCGTTGGAATACACGTAAAACATTTAGTATGTCAGCAAACATGGAATTAGTAACAGTATCATTTTTATAAATGACGTGTGCATAGATCTCATTAAAAATTAGACCTTTTGAAGAAATACGTTACAGTACGAAAAATTTGATTGCTAACTACATAAAACTCGCAGACGTAAAGAAAGAACGAATATAATGCGGCTTCAGCAGGAAAAATATTCAGTTCAGTGCGATTTTCTTCCAGAATCAAGAAACAAATTTGATGCGCGCTAATAAGTAAAATAGGGGAAGCATTTAGATGAAGTTGTATATAAAAACAGTCGAGAATTTCAAATCGTCTCTTTCATAAGGTGAGAATTTTTTAAATTAATTTTTTTCTCTCTTTCTCTTTCCTCTCACTTTCCTGCAATTTGTGGCAGTGATTTTGTGAAAATGGACGGAAATGAGTTACAGGAAATAAGCCGCCAGGTAAGCGCGCACAATTTCATTCAACCAATGAGCGCGCGCGGAGCTTGCGTGATGGAAAAAATCATTTTTTATAAACAAATCAATGTCCAACAAGTGCCATCACAGCGAAGACGCACACTTCCAACAGCCAACGCTTCTGATTTTGTATATATGCTACGGCGCTGATGATGATATGTCAAGCGTGTGGATGTAGTAAAATTGATATATTTTGGCTTGTATCTTCGAAACTATCAAATAAATACTTAATTTTTTTTACATTAATGTAAACAATAACTACCCTTAATGACTTACATTCTCAAATTGTATGTAATTTATATGATTATTTTTAAATATTAATCCAAAGTTTTCATATAACATGTATGGCGGCACACTACCGCCAAATATGAAAATAAATAAAAACATATAATAGACCAAACACATTTCTAAACAAAATGCATATGTAGAAAAACGGTACCTACCTAGTGCGGCAAAATTCAATAATAAATAAATGCACATACATTTTCTTTACTTTATTCACTAATTCATAAATATATAGGCATTAGCTTTATTAAATTTTGATGTTAATTTCTGTTGCTGCTCAATTGATATTTTAAATTGTGAGATGTCAAATGTTACACATCATACGCGACTACTGTAAGGCTCACTCGTTTTTTTTTCAGAATATTTTGCAATGTACAGCCTTTTTCTTGTATGCGCTGAACGCCACTGGTAGTTTATTCTTCACTGGTAGAGCATACAAATTGATAAAAAAGATCGTACATTTGACGCAACTAATGTGCGCATAAAAGCGTTATATTGTTATCAGTTGGAATGATACATTTTCGAGATTGTCATTACTCACTGCATTCATCCAAACGGGAATAAATTCAGGGCTTAATAGGCGCCGAACCTGAGAGAGCGGCGAGACCAGCCGGGCGATTTCTTCAGTATCGTGACTGCCATAAAAGCGATTCCCTCCTCACCTACTCCGCCCCGCTGTATAAATGGCGACTTGGGATAATACATTTTTATAGCGGCACGTCCTCTGCTCCAGACTAACGCGAGGATTTACCCGAACACAAAAATGTACAGAGACATGAGACATCAAGCCATCAAAACCGAACCAATTTACAATCCAATACATTTAGATTGTTTTTCAATACCCGACAAGACGCAGAAGCGGCGAGCAGCGGCGGCATGGTTGCCAAAATGATGTTTCATAAAAAATAGTATTTCTTGACCACAGTTGTCATTACATATGACTGATTTTCATTCAGTAACGCATTTTTAGAAAGATTAAACGAAAAAAACTTGTTGTATAATTGATTAAGGGCTTCATGGATGCAGCTGTGTGGAAATAGGAAAGTGGAAAAAGAAAACGGAAAAGAAACGTGCCGACAAGCTGAACCTACAGGGTTTGGCACGATCTATGATAATAGAAAATGTGTATAAAATTAATAATAAATAATCATAATAATAAAAAAAAAAGAAAAAAAGCTATGTATTTTCCAACATCATTCTTACGGGGGCTGAAGAGTGTCTATAGATACTTAGTTCGATAGATAGGTTGTAATCTAAATATCGCATGTTGCTACCATCAAGCCTGCGGGACTGGTCAAAAATACAGAACATATTGGACTTAGCAAAGACGCGAAACATCTCATGTTCCGCCCGGCACAATAGTACTACTAACTACCGGCAGGGAAAATATATTTTTTTCAAATATTTTGATAAAACTCATTCTTACTATTTCGCGGGGGTCGGCTACAAATAAGTTAATACTTTTTCTTTAGGTACCGGTATGTAAAAGAACCATAATTCTTTCGGGTTACAGCTAGTATAAAAAATATTGTTGTTATAATATAATCGCGATGAGAGAAAAAGGAATATGCTCTTGACAAAACATGTCAGATTTTGAAAAACTCGCTGATGATTCGATACTTCCGGCAAGTAACAATGAGGGCCTACATATTTGACCAAGTTGTATATATAGTTGTATCAAGTATTAACAGCAAACAACAAATTGTGTGATTATTAGCAAAATAGCATGGTTACCCATGAAATTGGTCACATTGCTGTAAAAATGGAAAAATAGGTATTGCATATATGGATAGCAATAAAATGAAAGTTGGGTCCTATCAAGGGAAATCAAATGTTGCGTTGAGCTGGCTCATGCAGCGTTTATCTGAGTAAAAGTGTGTTCTGCAGTTATGATCTCATCATCATCACCACTGTTGGCTCTAGGTTCCTTCGCCTTATTGTTCTTGAATTCAGCAGGGAAATTCAGCCATTCTCTTCACATGACCGAGCTACCGAAGTCTTACCAATTTTATGCATTTTATGACGCTTAACTTGCGTATAGCTCACTATTGCAGAGGCTGTGCTAATTCCCATTGTCTAGAACTCGACCAAAGACACACCTGAAACTTTTCCTTTCAGAAACGTTCAGTGCTCGGTCGTTTCTCTTAGTCAGTTTTATAAAAGTGCTCATATACACAGCTTAAACATGGGTTGAAGCTACGTATATGAGCATTTTTGTAAAGTATATTGTACATTAATGATTTAGTGTTTCTGGGAAGAGTGTGGATTTTATATGATTTTAGAGGCGGAGATTTTCGTTCACTATACGCTTCTGGATCTCTTCTGTAATGTTATTCTGTCTGTTAACAGAGAACCAAGGTACTTGAATCGTGGTTTCGTTTAGAAAGTTTAGTTAAGTGTTGGGATTTCTTGGGTGCATTACAATAGGCCATGTATTAGGAATTCTGTTGATTTACTATAATGCCAATTTTTTGGCAGAACTTTGAAGATTAATAAAAGGTATTAAGAGTTATTGCTATTGTGTCATCAGCGTAAGGCAACAATTACGTAGAGTTGTCGAATATCGCTAGCCGTAATCCGAACCTCAGATTAACAAATACAAATGGTCAAATGTTCCGTTTTTAGTTTTATTTTCTGGAAAGGAAGCATCAACACTAAATGAAGAAAAGACAAGTGTTTATGATGTTGATCTAAAGAAGAATGCTTGCAATATATAGAAAGAACTATGAATGAAGAAAGGTATTATTTTTCGGATGAATAAAGAATGAATAATGAGAACGTAATGAAATATCCAGAGAAGCATCTGGTCTTGCATTTCACAATGAAGGAAAAGATTGTTGGAAATTCGGACCCGTAGGTAACAAGGAGAAAGCAATTAATGAATCTGAGGCAATATTTGTCTTCTCTACTATTAAGCTGTTCATGGCCGTAGTAAAAAAATTGTTGATAGCCAACGTTCATTGAAGTAAGACACGAAAAGAAGAAGAAAAATTATAATATATTTCTTTATTAAAGAGTTATAAAAAGTTGTGGATAATATTGGTCTTACATACCCGGTAACCCCGTGAGACACACGGATATCGTAATTTCGACTTCCAGGATACGGAAATACCTTGGGTAATATTTCCCGCAAGAGCAGTATTATAGATGTTGACATATTACTTGTAAATGAAATTCAACTAAAGTTTGAATATAATATAGGTTCTCTTCTTTGAAGCTTACAATGGTCATGTTCTTAATCGGGTATTTTTTAGTAATTTGTTAATTATGTATTGATTTATGTCATTTTATTTAAATATAAGTATATTTTAGGAATCTTAACAATACAATTCATTGTAATATACAATGTACCTATTCAACAGTATCTCTAATGCGTCCATTTCTATTATTATATGTGTACCTACTCATATTGTGAATATCTCAAGAATTTATTGTTGATATTTTCATGATGGATTAAATTAAGATTAAAATTAATTTTGTAATTAAATTAAAAACATTGAAAATTTAATTTTTTTTTAACTATTAAATTTAAATTTTATTTTTTCACAAAAATTACAACTTCACTTGATGTACTAGTAAGTATTATGTATAATAAGCCGCTCCTAGAAAAATAAAAAAGTAACCAATAAAAAACAAGTTTTTACAATACTCCCTTTCTCATTTTCGGGTTTTGAGTCTACCGTATGTTTTAACGAAAATTTGATAGATCTTCTTGATCGTCGCCACGAGTCCACTTGCAAAGTTTTAACTCGATTGGATCACGGGAAAAGGGTTAACAATCGATCCAAAGTTTTTTCGTCAAGCAAGCAGACGCCACGAGTTAATATAAAGGGTGTAAAAAACTAACCCATAAAAAACATGTTTTTATTTTACTCCCTTTCTTTGTAAATTAAGTTTACCATCATGTAATAAATGATTGACTGAAAATGAAACATGTCTAGACAAATATCTATGTCAAAAATCTCTAAAAATATATCTTTATTATTTGATTTTTCCCAAAAAACCGAAGTGTGCTGTCATCTATAAACCAATTGTCATTAATTTTCGAAATTCGTAGTGAAGTACCTATTATACCTACTGACGGAGTAATTCAAATTTTAAATATTCCGTGACGTTATAGTAATCAAACTTATGTAATGACTCCAATTTGAAAAAACCATTAAAATTTCTAAAAATCCAAAATTATACTATAAAAAATATTATTTTTTAACGAGCATTGGATAGATCTTTTTGATCGTCGCCATTGCCACGAGCCTTTTGCAAAGTTTCAGCTTGATTGGAGCATGGGAAAAGGGTTAAAAATCGATCCAAAATTTTTTCGTCAAGAAAACAAGCAAGCATACGCCACGAGTTAAAAGAAAGGAAGTAAAAAGAGCACGAAAGCGGATTGGTTATTTAAAGGTGTAGTAAGGCTGTACAGGTAAAAAAATATATAATTTTGGAACTGGAAATTTTGTGAATAGTGCTGAGAATGTTAATTGTTCTTTAAATATTGCTTCATTCATCGTTCTCTGCATAACTTTTAGTGGGTTCATTGCGTAGACGTTTTATACGTACGTGTTATAAGCAATTTTTCTGATTTTATGGATAAAACCACTGATTTGAAGGGAAGCACTTATGCATATGCAGTTGTAGCTCAATTCTCATTTAGAGCGTATAAATTTGATATAAAAAAAATATATATTTTCCACGTTCGTCGGACCCTCACGATCGAGGATCCTCAAGACCGCTTCCCCTCTCGACTATACTCCTCTTTTCTCGGCATCCCGCAGATATTTTACCAGAGAAGCGCCTGTTGATTTTTTATTTAATTAGTCCAGCAGATTGGAGATTTTCTTATTTCCCTCCGTCCGTCAAAGTGTTGAGGTTCTCTAAACTATCTTCTCCTAAGTGTCCACAATTCTGAAAGATTTATGTTAGGCTTTTGTGCCATGTAGTCCCTGAGTAATGGAGAAGAATATACGAATGAAATTTTGAAAATTAGTCAAAGACAATAAATGAGTATATATCCAAACATGGGTAGGTGCGTCGATTGGTTTGATTTAATGTACAATGATTGAGTCTTGTAGCGGACACTTTTGGCCATGAGCAGAATGCGCCTCGCTAATAAAAAACTCCATTGGCTTCAAAAAAGTACAAGCTAAAAGAATATATATTAAAGCTATGTACCAAATCTTACATTAATTTGTAATTACATATCATGTATCACTTGTAAAAAAACATGCAACACTCGATAATGACCTACTATCTTCATTATAAAATAAAAATTATTGTCAAATATTGAAGGCAACCATGCCGTAAAACTGCTGTGCAGTTTTAATTGTTTAATGTAATAAATATCAAAAAATATTAATAAATATATATAAAAAATATAAATATTATAGAGACTCGTGTGACAGACGCCATATGGATAACAGGGGTCCCATTGTCGTCCATCTACGGAGGTTCCCTCGACTTTTCTTATACATATCTTATAAAATGTCTGCAGATTCGCGATTGGAATGCAATGTTGTAGTTTATTTTTACTGTACCCGCCAATACTCGTTTAATACCTCCCATGTACTTATTTAAACTCAAGATTGAACATAAAGTGGGTACAATATGTTAGGGAAAAACCTTTTTTTTCTTTAAATAGAGATGCGAACACGGAATATATGTCACATGAATATTCATAGTATTTTCAAACTAAGATAAACACTTGTGCTATGAAAATAGGACAAACTTTCTGGTCTGAAGTGAGGTTCGGTCACGAGGCGAGATTCCTAACCACAAGACCAACAAGCTATTGATCCAGTGATTCTCATTGCCCCCACCAAAATTTTTTTCTTTATTAATTAATAAAAATTGCAAATAATTTTTTTTAAGGGTGTGAAGATAATCACACATTAAAATGCGATAAATAAATAAGCCGGATGTGTTGGGTTACGTATGAAAATGTTATCATCTTTTTCTATTATTTGAAAAACTGACTCACCCCTTTTTCGAATTGAATTGAATTGTATCAACTTGTCCTTTCTTTCCTTAATTTAATTCATTTTCCAATATTTTCAACTCGTTTCCTTAATACTTGTCACACAGAATTAAGCATAAGATCTTTACAACGTTAAGAATGCAAAAAATAATAATCATAGACAATGTGACTTATGTAAAATACAACTACTTGGAGGAATACATAAATTTGATTGATTTAGGATACATGGTTATTTTTATTTTCTTTATAACAATTAATGAAAATTGCTAATATTTTTTTTTAAGGATGTGAAGATAATCACACATTTAAATGCGACTCAAGACTAAAAATGTGGACAGCCCTACCGAAGAAGAAATGTTTTGATAACTCAAATATTTATTTTCCGGCGCCAGTACACTGTGAAAAGACTAAAGGGACATACCTGAAGCGATAGCGAGATATTGAGCTCAGTGGAAATAAAGTATTTTTCCGGGCTCATTACGGTGTGCGATTGCTTGGAAAATTGTATTTTTTCCAGCATTTTCTCATTCATATAAAAAAGGATTATTTCTAATTGAATTTGTTCTCAAATAAAGACAAAGGCCGATGTCGAGTCAATAAATTTATAATTTATCGAATCTCTGGCGGATGAAACATAAATAAAAAGGTTAGAAACAATATTTTTGTTCAACTAAAATGTATTATTATTATATACTCTAACAAGTTCATATAAAAGTATATGTGAACTAAGATAAATATATATATATATATATATATACATATATATATAACATAACAATATTTATAACTTATCTGGAAATTATCATCTATCCTTATTTCGAATGTCTGCCTGTCCGTAACTCGCTGAAATTAGGCTGGAATTACAACAACAACAATACTGATGATAACTAGCCGCTAATAAGGCCCGAGCGTCCCAATACGAAACGTTATGTGCGGCTCATGTTACACGCAAGGGTTCTTCTATTAATGTCCCGTGATTTTTCGCGGGTTTATGGCTGGTTCTGTATAATTTCATAAACTAATTTTAAAAATTTACTGTATTCTCATTGAAAATCAACATTGCTTTTACAAAATCTATTTTTGAGATTTGGCCTTCGTGCTTATGTTGATTTTCATTCAATTTTATTATAAATTACGCCGATAGCGAGAATTTTAATAACACCATTAAAAATAATACAGCTTACAAAAAACATTGTTCTGATCCAAGCTTATTTATTTCATCTCAATATTGTAATATTGTCTGATGTTTGGGATTCTATTCAAATATTTTATTTTACAAAAAATTATTCAAAATGTAATTAGGACACGATAAAAAGAAAAAGTATATAAATGCTGGTGTATTTATTGGGCATTTACATGGCCGGCGACTTACGGCATCAATTTATATAATTATATACTATACTATGGAATCCGTCCATAGTATAGTATATAATTATATAACTAAAAAATATTGAAAAAAAATGCAAACTTTGGTCTTGCTTATCTCCGTAACCGTTGACATTTCACTAAAAGTGTAAAAAATATTTTCTACTTAAAATTGCATGAAGGAAACTAACTGTGAGACACCCTGTACAACATTTAATTCATATTTAAATATGTACATTATACCCTGCGACGCAAGATGGAAATGAAGTTTCATTAATCTTGATGTTTTTTTTTTTTTTTATGTTTTATTTTACATTATCACTTATTTTATTATGTTTTTTAATACACTTATTGTACACTTATATTAATATGTTTTATTTACTACTACTCTTGTCTATTATTAATTTTTATTTTATTATTATTAACTATAATTTCTAAATTATAACCTTGTTAAAATAAGCTAGGATGTAAGTGAACTTGTCCGATTCTGTTTGTTATATTCCACTAATTCATATCTGTTATATCTCGAAATAAAGTAAATAAAAGTATGTTTGAATCCACATCAAATCAATTTGTTTTTAAACTTCCATTCGTGAATCGTCTTCTATTTTAAAAATAATTTGAAGATATATATTTTTATTTATTATTTATTTTCACCTACTGGTGTTTTGCCAAAATTATAATAAAATAATAAAAAAGAGCCAAACAATATTTTAGCTTTAAGGTTTTGTTGTACGCTGTTAGCACGGTGAAATTCTAGCAGTAACTCGCTGGTCTCCAAGGGCTTGGATTAAATCCTCCTTGGTCACCAGGCAAACGAGCGATTTACAACTGGTCCAAGATACTTCAATATTATGTGCATAGTAAATTTTGTCGAAATAAATGCAAATAAATATTATATATTATAAACCATAAATATATGAGTACCAGCAAGCCCCCACAAAAAAATTCGTGCAAGAGTAATTTCGGAAAAAATTGTGACGTAAAACAAATACGTTATAGCCGTTACCATGGAAACTACAAGTTTTATTTGTTTTTCTTATCCGCATAAAAAATGTTACAAAAGAGAATACTCAAAAAATAGGATTAGGGCAAAAATTTTGTAATAAATGTTGGACAACAGTTTGTACTAGACAGTATGAAGTATTATTTCAATGAATGTACTCAAAATTTTAATAACTATGATGGTAGATCCCAGGGGCGTGCAGTGAGAACAAGAAGCATGACTTTTAATTTAACATATATTTTATTTAAACATTTATCTGGCAGAATATTATGAAATATTAAAATCTGAATAATAAGTTATTTATTGTGATAGAAATATTCCGAGATATATCTCTTATTTCCGTTTCATTTCAAAATACATGCTTACGAAAAAGTGATGCTTCTTGTTGTCACTGCACGCGCCTGGTAGATCCAGACAAAAAATAATACAAGGGTTATTACTAAATTAAACCCAACATTACTAAAACAATGTACTATAAAAGACCCTTATATACAGCTACTACCTACTAGATACTTCAATCTATTACCCACCGAACTGAAAATTGTTACAAGTCAACTAAAAGCAAAATAAAAAATAGATAATCGAATCACAAGAACATCTGATATACTTATAAATGTATATTGTTATCATCATGCTATCATTCGAGTCACTATTTTGAAAGCTAGATATTAATATAAGTCACTAGTTACTAATTTATATTGTTTTTGTTGAGTTTAAGTCATGTGTTTCATTATTACATATGTCTAACATCTCATCTCCGAACCTATGTACAGGTACCTATGTATATACCTTTACGGGATTTAATATACTTATAATGTATATAATATATATTATATTTTGTATATTTTCTTTTGGAATTTACTAAATAAATAAAAAAAAAAAAAATGACCTTTACCTCAGATTACGAATGCGAATGGTCAGATGTGTGATGAACACTTTCCGAAGAAATGATAAGGCGACTTGAATATTTTTGATATGAATTTGTGGAAAAATTCTAAAAACAAGCCGGATGTGTTGGGTTACGTATGAAAATTTTATCATCTTTTTCTATTATTTGAAAAACTGACTCACCCCCTTTCGAATTCAACTGAATTGTATCAACTCGTCCATTCTTTCCTTAATTTAATTCGTTTTCCAATATTTTCAACTCGTTTTCTTAATACTTGTCACACAAAATTAAGCATAAGATCTTTACAACGTTAAGAATGCAAAAAATAATAATCATAGACAACGTGACTTATTTAAAATACAATTACTTGGAGAAATACATGAATTTGTTTGATTTAGTATACAGGGTTATTTGGAAAACATTAATTACCTCGCAAGACTATATTCCTGCCTAGATTATAGAGTCGAAAATTTTCAAGCAGCCATGACCTAATATCAATTGTTTTGGAGTTAAACAATATCAAAGTTTGCATTTTTAAACGTTGAACTATCATTATGCTAATTTATATCGATTAAGAAAAATTCATTCGTTTCAATACTAGTTAAATAAAATGATAAAAACCCTGCAGAAATTCCAATTGGAATTGGATAGTTTTTATTTTATTTAATTTGACTTGTATTAAAGCGAATGAATTTTTCATATCTGATATAGGTTACTGTAATGATAGTCCAACGTTTACAAAAAATAAGTCAAAAATATTATATAAAAAAAAGGAAACTTTGATTGATACTAGGTCATGGTTGCTAGAACATTTTCGACTAATTAAAGCAGGAATATTGTCCTGCGAGGTTAGTAATGTTTTAAAAATAACGCTGTCAAATTTTGATAATGTATACATTATCAAAATTTACACTTTGTAACGAATATGCTAAATCAATCAAATCTGTAAAAGGGTCATTTGATAAGTAGATACTGTAAAAAAAATATTATCCTGCGAGGTTATTAATGTTTTAAAAATAACACTGTCAAATTTCGATAATGTATACATTATCAAAATTTACACTTTGTAACAAATATGCTTAATCAATCAAATCTGTAAAAGGGTAATTTGATAAGTAGGTACTGTAAAAAAGCAAGCTAAACACAGTTTTTTTAGAAAAGATCATAGCTTGCATAGAAAGCTTCACAACTCAGTTCTTCCGTCATTTCAATGCAAAAAAGAGCTTTTTTGTCAAAGGCTACAAAAACCTTCGTTAACGGCGGCGATAATTTTCTCATTCGAAGACAATTTCTTTCCACCGCAGAATTTTTTCAAAAGTTTGGAAACGGGAATATGTCGAACGTGGCCGAGGATCGTGTCAGAGGATAGGCTGAGTTAGAAATTAATCTGAATCCTCATACGTCATGTCGGGATAGTAGAGTTGTGGGATGTTAGGTAGCTTTTATATCATCACCCGTTGATGACAACATCGGTAGTTGTCGAAACTAGTCGTGTAGTCTTAAACTCATTAGTGGTCTTAAACAAGTAGGTTATCTATTTATATATAATTATAATGTCATTCCACAAAGTTAACAATAAATAATATTAAGTAGCCTTGTTGATTTTGTCCACAAAATCTTGACCGTTGTCTCAGCACTTTTTTCAAACAATTAAGTTTAATTTAATTAAATAGGCTTTGTTATTATTTTTCCATTCTCCATTCCAAGAATTTGCAAAAATTGTAACCATCATCACCTTACCAGTTGACAAAGCGGTATTTCATTCGCTGTGCACAGCTATGACTGCTACTTCGAATCAGGTGTGCAGAGGTGGATCCATGTTTGGTTCACAGTCAAGAAGCAATACAAAAACTCTCGCAAATCTTAATTGTACATTGTATGATTGTACCATTGTACATTTACAGAATTTGACGAACAGGATTTGAAATGTCCTTTAGCGTACATTTTTGATCATCAGCCGAGAATCGCGGTACCCATCACGCGCCCAGCATTTTCATCCGCATTTCTTCTAGCAGAATATTGTGTATTCATTTAGTTGAAAAGAAAAATCTTACGCCGAATATATGGGCCTATTAATGACGGTCAAACGTGGCGTAAAAGATACAACACCGAGCTCTATGACCTTTACCAGGACGTCAGCGTAGTCAAGTTCAGTAAGATTAACAGACTGCGCTGGTTGAAATATCTACACCATATGGATGATCTAGAGCCCCTAAAAAGGATGTTGTTTAACGATCCAATAAGTAGAAGAAGTCGGAAGACCAAAATTGCGGTGGTTATACGGTTTCGTTTCCGACTGCCGGGCCCTGGAACAGCAAAACTGGAAAATGGCAGCCAGCGACAGAGCAGCACAGAGGACTTTCTTGGAGGCAGCTAGGATCCACCAAGGGTTGTAACGATGAGGATGGATGGATGGATTTAGTTGAAATTCTCACACTCCGAGCAAACTTACCCACTTAAATTTGGTGGGCTTCCATATTTATTCTATGGATTTCCGTCCAACGAATTCCGCCATCGTGATTTTAATTAAGCAACATGCGCGCCTCATCTTTAATCAGTGTTTGGCCACGTTTAAATAATCTCCACGAGTTTCGCTTTGATCTGGGCTGTGTCCTTTCCTTATAAAAGTTTATAACTGCACGAAACGGTTTTTTTCGTTTTTGTGCTACAATGGTAGCGTAGAAGATTTGTAGAGCGTGAAAGACGTCTCGCTTCTATTCTATCTGAAATTCGACCTGAATAAGTTCAATGGGTGATACTTGCCAGCCGTAAAATCACCAAACGAATCGTAGCGTCGCGTCACCTGATATAAATTTACCAAACTTGTCAAAACTATCTACATAAATATAATGATTTCATAAATACATTACAAATTCTACCTTTCGAAATATAATTTAGGTGAGCTTGGGTGGATTTACAGATGAGCGGCTGAAATATTGAATTGTTTTAATAAAGTTAGTTATCGCCGAAGTACTAAATTAATAAAACTTTGATTTGCCTGCGAGCCAGACACTATAATGTGGAGTTACTGCCAAACGACCGACGCAAAAGCGTCGCAAACTTTGTTGAATTAAGACGAACGAATTATCTTCACTTGGAAATACATTTGGAACATAAATTGAGTTTTAATCACTCGCCTTTCTTAATATTTGTAAACAAATAAATAAGCAATGATGAAAGCACAGTTTTTTGTTTTTATTCTATTTCGGTATTTGGCTTAAGTAAAATATATTTAAAAATATTTTCACAGTTTTAGGTTTCCCGCAAAATTGCATCTTGATTCCTGCTAGAAGTCTAGAAATAGGAAAGTATACATTAAGATTTTTATCCTTAATCAATTAAAATAACTGATTATTAATTGAAAAAAGAAACCAAATGGTAATAGTTTTATGAAGTTAGGGAGCAAATTAATAAGGCAGCAGCGATATTCGCCTGCTTAAAGGAAACAATATGGAGAAATAATTACATGCTGGTAGATAGCAAGGCCCGAATCTTGTTTATATGCCATATGTCAGGCCCGCCATGACTATGGCATATAAACAAGGGCCGATAGGGTTAGCTAGGACGTCTGAAATGAGAGCGCTGCGCACTATAGCAGGACTCTCAAGAATAGGATGAGAAACTAAGAGAGACCAGTTAGACAGAAAAGTCAGAAAACATGAGAAAGAGACGGCGGTACTGAAGAGACTACGCCAAAAAAAGAGGAAAGGTACCTGGTGCTCTACTTCACAAGAGGACGGCTCCCACTCAATAATAGATCTGTGATCTAGAACAAGAAGAA
Source organism: Agrypnia vestita (assembly GCA_016648135.1). Taxonomy (NCBI): domain Eukaryota; kingdom Metazoa; phylum Arthropoda; class Insecta; order Trichoptera; family Phryganeidae; genus Agrypnia; species Agrypnia vestita. Next base: position 24,951 of record JADDOH010015264.1, read on the forward strand.
GAAGAAGAATAAGTGATAATTTTATGTAAAGGATAAGCTTTCTATTACCCCGATGAAGAACTTGGTGTTTTCCGAAAATTAATAAATTACCTAAAGCAGTTAAAATCAGTCAATTATATAGGCACGTAATTTTATTAGATATGTGCGTACTCTAAATTTACATATTTAATCAACATAACGTCGGAAATGGAAATTGAATGGAATACTGATGATTTTAAGCACTTAAGTGCCTTTAAGGGCGTGCTCTGAGGCACCGGCAATGATTGTTATGCGCAAAGGGGGTGGTGATTGCGCCGCTGCATTTAGAGCACAGCGCGGGAGCAGCGGCTAAACAGATTTGCCCTCGTGATGGCGGCAAATTAATCCGGGGGCATCTCGTGCTAATGCCTTGTTGATCCAAGCCGGACAATCGTCATTACCATATGTAATGAGCCGCCACGGGGAGGGTCCGCACAGCCCTACCGGCGCCGGGGAGAGGCGGAGGCCTCGAGTCGAGAGAAAGGTGTTTTACAAATACGTGCGTATATCAGAGCTGTTGTGTCTTGAAAAGCGTTTTCATTAAATGTATACATATAAATTTATTAGACGACTTACAATACATTTCTTAATTATGATAAACTAGCTGTGTACATCATTTGGATCGTCATAGAACTTTCGCGAACCTTCTAAAACATTCTCCTTCCAGAACATTAAAGAAATTTATCGAAAGTACAGAAACCTTCTAGACACACAGATACATTCCGCCACTCAGTTTAGAACCTTATAGAACTTTCGGGAATTTTCAAGAACCTTCTAGACTCACAGTCGGCGCGCTTATTTTGTAACAATATGAAGCATTTGCGGCTTCCCATAATAAAACAATGTGCTAGAAAGCACATTTTCGTCACCCGCTCCCACCCACGCACAGCCACTCCCGCCAAACTCGCATATTTTCGATGTGACACCAAGGGTTATCCACCACCATAACCATCGGTGGGTGGTTGTGGAGAAAAATTGGCGGGTAGGGAAATACGGAAATACATATATTTAATGTTTTATGATCTAGACCTGGCCTATCACTTAAAACAATTTCTTGGCGAGCTGTCCAGGACATGACCAATCAACGTACTTGTTCCATCCGTCACTCTCGTTGTATGAAAATGATCCAGTTTATTTATTATTTTGTGGTTGTTGGACTCTACTACACATTTGCAAGAAAACGCTGATATCTTCATCATCCAAAAGATGAACGTTAGCATCTCCTACGACAATCATTTTACTGTATTTTACTAATATATTGTCAAAATTTTCAACAAGTTTCTTCGTCAGATCATAAGTAGGTTGATCTGAAGAATGCGCAGGGATTTTGATGTTTGCTATTTACAAGAATGTCAACAGTTAGTAAATTATATTTTTCAGATTCACATATTATTAGTTAATGTAATACGTAATATAATTATATATATATACACATATACATATAAATGAAGGATTATTTTCTAGGATAACCCGCGAATTGTAGTCTTGAGAAAGACCCTAAATAAATAAAATAAAATATTATACCCAACGTTTCGGACAGATGCACTGGCCATTTTCAAAGGGATTTTTGCGCCTTGTATTTCGAGTTCTGTTTTGAATTGATTGCAAGCACACCTGTTCAATATAACAGTCTTTCTCAAGACTACAATACGCGAGTTATCCTAGAAAATAATCCGTCATCTAAATATTAACATACATATATATATAGATATTTTGATTTACTTATAATTAGATGTTGAACATTATTTCTATTACCTTTGTCATCACACATCAGAATCATAGACGATCCGTTGATGGTAAGTTTATTAAAAATGAAACATTACGCCGTGTGCCGTGTTTTTATGCCATTATTTTTATACACATGTGCCGGAGAATTAATTAAATTAAATATCTAAACAAAATAATGAAGAAAGTTTTCGTGTTTTCCATGCTTGCCGTGTTTTCTAATCAAAATTTTCTGTAAAGAGTTTTCTGGCCAATTCTGCCGAGTGTATTCTCTTTCCGTTGCCGGACTGATAGCTGCATGTGCTTCGAATTCCGGATTCCATCGCGTCATTCAACGCATGCTTATTATAAATAACTTTTGTACAACGCATAAATGTTCTAATAAATTGTAAAGAAACGCTGTGACTGCAAGAGCATCATTACTATCATTATTTTTAATTTTTTTTTTTTATATATATTTTTTTTAATTTTTAAAAAAAAAATAGAGATGCGAACACGGAATACGTGTCACATCAATATTCTTACTATTTTCAAACTAAGTTAAACGCTTATGCTATGAAAATAGGACTAACTTGCTAGTCTGGGCTGAGATTCGAACCTGCGACCTTTGGATCACGAAGCGAGTGTCCTAACCACAAGACCAACAAGCTATTACCTATCTACCTTGACTCAAATACCAATCAGTCCTCCAAAGGTGAGTCCTACATTAATGTGATGCTGGCTGTAGTGTGGTAGATAAAATAAATACATGAGATTAATCAATTAGAAAGACATACAGAAAAATCTGATTCACGAAAATAAAGGATAGGAGCCTTGTATATTTCCGTGAATATATCGACCTTATATGTAATTCTCACTTTATTAATTGATTAATTTTTATTTTTGTCCATTTTAGAGCCATCCACTTTTTTGATACGGGAGTTCAAATTATTTTGCAATACTACCGCCAGATGGACGCCAGAATTAACGGATTAATTCATTTTATTTGGACCCACATTTGATACAACAGATATTATATTCAAGAACACATTCATATTTGTGAAGTTGTAATTTTTTCAGAACAAAGTGAACTATGTTTTTTAACCAAATATATTTATAAATAGCCCCGGAAAGGAGATGGCCCGGGTTCGAATCCCGGTAGTAGTCAAATATTTTTTCGTCAATTAGATTTTTCTGTATGTCTTTCTAATTGATTAATTTAATTTGGTTTTGAAAAATTTCACAGAACTTTGTTCTGAAAAAATTACAACTTCGCAAATATGAATGTGTTCTTGAATAAATAAATGAGTGCTGAGACGGTTTGGTCATGTGGAAAGTATGGTTAAGAAAATATATGAGGCGTGTGTTGAAGGCAACAGGAAAAGAGGGCGTCCGCGAAAGACTTGGCACGATCGGATACTACAAGTATTTGAAGATGGCCCTGTTAAAAGCCTCAACAACCGTAGAACTTGTATGAGAAGATGTATGAATGTAGTCGAAGCAAAAGTGGGGTGCCAAGATAGAAGAATATAGCATTCTATCCTCTCTGCCTACTCCTGCGGAGAAAAGGCGTGATGGTTAGTTAGTTAGAGTTTTATCAATACTTTTATATTTTTAGTGTTCCTAGAAAATTTACAGATCTATCTGTGCTACATAGGTTAAGTTAGGTTACGGAACTATGAATACATCAGCAATCGGTAGCATTAACTTCTACGCGCCAAATCCGAAACCCTGACACATTTCAGCTAGATTGGCACATTAACAACATCGATCAAAACAACCCAGTCACTAGGATTTAGGATTATTATTAATCGGATAATAATAGGATAATTAATTAAAAAGGAAGATTAAATAATCAGCTGTGCCGTCGGTCCGTGGAAAGGGTGGATGTGTTTAGCGTTTCTTTAAACAAATTTAAGAAAAGTGTCCGTACCAATATACAAACCTTCCATTAGCCACTCTTATTGTATTCTGAAACTCCCGGTTTCTGCATATTGTTCCTACTTTTTTATGCCGTATGATATTATTATCTATAGTTTAATTCAGCATTTTTCATCGCTTTCGCTTTTTTACTGTCTCTTTTAGGTATTTTTTTTTTAATTTTCTATTTTTATAACATGCATTACTTTCTTGTGCATGCTGTAGACACTCTTAAGTGAATTAATAGAAGAGTTGACATAACCATTTATTTTGCTTGTATTTAATGTATGTTACTGTTAATATTTTTGTATTTGTATTTGACAAGGCAAATATCTTATCAACAGAACCGTACCTTATACCCAGATTAGTGAGGGAATCCATTGAAATATACAAACATCCCAATTTCCATAGAGATGACAGTTACAAACTATCAAGTATTTGGCGCCCTGTTCTAACGACACTGATTCAACCCTTGAGAGAAGTCGCAGTAAAATCCGCCGACGTAACTAGTACATATTGCACACTGGCGACCTCTATTGTAGAAGAAGGGAAAACTCCACAACAAAGTGCATACAATTTACGCCCTAGAAAGCAGCACCAAATCAGTCCGACCTCCACCTCCGCGGGTAAAGGTCGTCCTCCTGATGACTTTGGATAAATATCCAACGAAACGTCGAAATTCGCTTCTCGGTAATACATACGGTGCGTATAAAATATCCGAAATTACAGTTAAATATGTCAAACGACCGTAATAACAACCCTTTAATTTTTGTATGTGTTTCATTAATTTTTAAAGAAAAGAAAATAATAAAAAATTACACTATTTTTTGAAATAAATACAATTGAAATATTTACATCGCATACCTCATAGATTGAATATTAGTTTTGAAATAACTTGGTTTTAACTAGATATTATAACGATAGTGTTTCGCGAGAATAAATTAAGCGGAAAGAAATGCTATTTCCAAACGTTTTCTTATTCGGGTATTGTCGCTCAGATCCAGGTCGTGGCGTAAATTGACACATGGTATTCGAAGCACATGGGACGTACCAGAGATGCAAACCCAAGTACAGAGGCGGAAGAAACGTATTTTAGACGCACGTACAATTTACGAAATATGAGTTAAAATACGTATATAAAATGAGTTTATTTAATATATGGTTTTTAATATAGAACAGTATTTTAGTAGCTTTCCAGAACTTTCGAGAAATTTATTGAATGTATAGAAACCTTCTAGACACAACACACCGACACATTCCGCCACTCAGCTTAGAACCTTATAGAACTTTCGGGAAATTTCTAGAACCTTCTTCTTCCAGAACTTTCTAGAGCAGGTTCTTCCGGAACCTTCTAGACTCACCGACACAGTCGAAATTGAAAATCAGTATTTTGAAACAATCTGAAGCATTTGCAGCCTTAATAACAATGTGCTAGAAAGCACATTTACGTCACCCACTCCCACCCACGCACAGCCACCCCCACCAAACTCGCATACTTTCGATGTGACACCAAGGGCTATCCACCACCATAACCACCAGGGGGTGGTATTATCTAGTTGTGAAGAAAACTTGGCGGATACGGAAACACGGGTTTCTTTATATATATTGATTTTTCAATAAGGAATGCATGAATCAAGCTATATTATAGATAAAATCCAAATTTATTAATCAATTAGAAAAGACGTACAGAAAAATGAAATCAATGATAAAATATTTGGCTGCCACCGGGATTCGAACCACGGATCTCCTCTTATCCGAGGCAGGCGCCATAATTTTAAATTATTGATTAACGCGCCTGCCCCGGATAGGAGGAGGTCCGAAAAAGAGTTCCATAATTACTTTCCCATGTTAAAATATAGTTTCGTCTCTATGAGACATCTATAATATATTATGATGAATGAATGATGTCCCCTGGGTATAAAATCCAGCACTGTATTCCTGAAAAATTTGTAGGTGTAGGTATACTCGTACTTATTTAAAAAATGAAAAAACTAATCCATAAAAACCAAGTTTTTACAATACTCCCTTTCGCATTTTCGGGTTTCGTGTCTACCAGAGTATTTTCATGCAACTTACTGAGTTGTATGAAAAAACCATTAAAATTTTGAAAAATCCAAAATTATACTATAATTATTAATTTTTTTAACGAAAATTTGATAGATCTTCTTGATCGTTTCAGTTTCAGCTCGATTGGAAAAGGGTTAAAAATCGATTCAAGGTTTTTTGTCAAACAAGCAAGCAATCAGACGCCACGAGTTAAAAGGAAGGTAGTAATAAACTAAAAATTGTTGAAGATACAACCAAATTTTCATTTTTGTTTAGATGCCTAAAAGATTAAAAAAACGTGGTTTAAATGCCCCACTCGGCTTCGTCTATGTTTACGGAGTGAATTCAATGAACCCAATTTTCCATGACTTTGTCAAATAAATTAGGTCTGATGTCGTGAATGCAGCATTCGATATTCAATTGTAAATAACAAAGTGCTTATGGTTTAATAAATTAAGCGTTGTTTCGTTTACAGAGTGAAAGTTCATGAAAAACACAATGATTTATACACAACGTTTTATTCCACTAATTTGAGTTATATAAGCCTAAGCGCTTAGGCTTATATAACTCAAATTAGTGGAATAAAACGTTGTGTATAAATCATTGTGCTTATGGTATTGGATATGGAATAAACTATCGATTTCATATAACCCCATAAAAAGTAGTGCAAAAGAGTTAAAAAATAACTTCTTCATAATGCAACGTTCACCGATTCCACGCAGAAACGACCATAGACATCTGTCAAATTTTGAAAGTTGTACAGATGTTATTTTTTTTGGTTTTTATTATTTTCGAATTTCATACATGCTTTCCCATATATAAAGAGATATATCTTATCAATAATTTATCTTAATTTATGATAATCCCTCTGCAGACAAATTCCAGTAGGTACTTGTGTTCTTTCAACAAACGAATAAATAAACGGTTGATTTTCTTGAAATAAGTTCGTAGCTGTATGATAAATGGTACCATCTTATTGGAACCACGTGTCAATCAATTGAAATCCATCCAAATTTGGCAACAAAAATTCTGTTAACATCGATTGATATCGCTCCGCATTCACTTTAATTGCGATTCCAGCGTCATTTTTAAAAAAAAAATATGGTGCGATGATATCACGATGCAATGACCTTTTACGGATCCAAAGGCTGCTTTTGAATCTCCAATGCATTACTTTAACACCAAAAACAACAGTTTTATTTATTGACAAAGCCTTGTAACCAAAAATGTGCTCCTCCAAAAAATATTTTTTACCAAAAAACGATCAACTTCAAACTGATCTAGAGCCCAATCAGCAAACTCACACAGGCTAAGGTAGTCTCTTGGCTACAGTTCTTGGGTCAACGCAATATTATAAGAGTGTAAGCAAAATTTTTCAAAAATTTTCGCGAAACACGAGGGATCGATAAATTTGTATCTTCTGTTACACTAGCACTTATTGCAATAATATTCATTATATTCTTTTCATTTCTATTCATGTCTTGCATTTCAATGTCTTATTGACGGCTACTAAACCGTGAAGAGAGAAATTATTTTCAAATTTTGCAATGATTCGCTAAATAACAAGCACAATAGGTCTTAAGCCACAGATACACATGCTTATTTAGTGGCACATGAGCATGCGCAGTATCGACCTTCTCTAGGCCTTGCTTATTAGTGGAATGTGTGTACGCAGATTGCTAGTAACGAGCATGCCACTAGCCGTACAACCGCCGGTTGATTTATGAGCATGCCACTAAGTGGCATGTGTATCTGTACCTTTATACGAAAGTTCACAATGAGTATTCACAAACGAACGCTTATTTTCATAATTATTTTAAAAGTTACCAAAAATATGCAATCGTATACAACCACACCATGGTGAATGGTCAAAGCGTACTAAATAAGTCAATAAATAAAATAAAAGTAATTAAAGACGACGTGATGCATTTGAAATTCCTATTGAAAATCCCTCACTGGCTTTGTTTTCAGCGTATTACAAGTCACAAACAGATGATTGTTCTATGTGGCTGAAACTGAAGCATATGGCATATCGTTTCCAACTACAGAGAAACGGTTTTGAAACATAAGTCGTTATATTATTTTAAAATATAATTTTTATTCAGATTTTTATTTTTGTAATAAATCCCTCTCATCATCGGGTATAGGTTACGTGGCTGGTGAGAGGAACTGTTCTTCTTGAAACAATAGTAGTAATAAATAACTCAAGTTGTACGTTTAGTACAATGTTTAAATAAAAACTAAATTTTAAATTAAAATTATAATAAGATTAAAAAAGATTTACTAAAAAAAAACGGTAATAATGGTTTAGAATAACGCAGACTAATGACGGATGCTTTGGAATATCCATAGAAAAATGAGAAAACGCAAAGAAGTTGCTCCTAATGATTATTAAAATGGATTGAAATAATAAACTACGTTCCTTTTCATTCAAGTACCGTTAAACTTCTTCATCTCATCGCGCGTGAAGGTAATAAAATGAATAATTTTGAACACTGAGAAATGAAAAGAAATTTGAAATCGGGAATTAATTTGCTTAAAAATCTTCACTCCAACTCTTCTTCTCTCATCTAAATATTTCCGTTACATTATTTTTTGTTTTCATCAGTAAACCCGGATCCATTCGTCCTAGTTAATTAATTATTTGAATTACCATTTTTATACAAGTATTTTAATGTAGGTAATCAGTTTAATACTTCACACGTCGATGAGAGATTCTGATACTCTCGAAACTCGAGTAGTAAAATATAAAATATAATTGAACTCAAGTAGAAATAACATGGTGCATGTTTTACATCCATTTTAATGATCACCTGTGAGTCCCACAATGTTAACGCCAAATCCATCAGTAATGAAATTTCTCTTACTTTGAGCGACATCGATGCACCACATTTTGCATTTTACCAGTTTTGCCAAGAGAGTAGGTACCCATGAGAACATGTACTAGTCATACATGTTGAAATATCAAATTGATTTCGCAACGATTGATCTGTGTCAATATTCGTTTTAAATGTTTTATTTGTAGTACTTACCTAAAAAAATATGTCGTTAAAATGGATTAATTATTATTTACAATTATATATGTTTTACATCGCATATCAAGGTCCGTATCGGACAGATTTTTTTGTGCGTCTTTAATTCTTACAAAAAAATTCAAAACATAATACAATACCTACAGAAAAACTACAAAAAGATAAAACAATAATGAGAAACAACAATTTAAAACAATTAATCAAATAAAAAAAAATATAATTATATAATTGAGATAGCGCTGATTTATGTAATCTAATTTGGTGTATTTCAAGTCACTCAACGATAGTAATTTGTATAACATTTATTATATAGTGTAATTTTATTTTAGTTTTTAACATACAGACCGTCAACAGGTCATTGATGACCCTGATAGGTGGTTTTTTAGTGAAATTTGAGTATAAGTTTGAGTATTTTGTGAACATTTGAATATGATAATATATAATACTCTTAATTCACTTTTTACGGTTAGTTAATTAATTAGTCAGTTAGTTAAAATATGTGAAACGCTTCACGATTTTGCGTGTCATCCTTGCGCAGGGGCCATGCTAATATTATCTGTATCGTTCCAATTTTAGTATATGTACTTCCGAAGCGAGTATAATAATACTATTAGACCAACCCATATAAACAGTTTTCTATTTGACAGTGAGACTCATTACGTACACAAAAACCAGTGTCCGACCGAAACAGGACTCTCCACCGAAACCGAAACCGAATCTTCGGTATCGGCGAAACCGAAACCGAATCTCGTTAAAGCATGTTAAACTGTTAGACATGTAAAAAATCTATTGTTAACTGAAAATTGGTTTATTTTTTACACTTATACAAACTGTTAACACGTGTTAAATGAAATAAAAATAATATCTGAAATTTGTGTTTGTTTTTAATATTACTATTAAAAACAAACAAAAATTAAAAAAAATAATAAAACATGTTAACTACTTCTTGAAACAAAAATTTGTCAATAATGAACACTTACATTAAAAAAGAAGGCCCTCATTAATTGAGTATTTTAATTTTAATAACGTTTACAATCACAACATTCTTAAGACTAAATATAACATTTTTTAATTTATTGAGATCTTTTAATTGCAGTTAGTAATGTATGATTACCTAATTAATGGTAACGGCGAGTGACACACGAGCCACGAACTCACCCGAAGTCAGCCGAACGACGCGAGATAATTCACGAACGCAGAGTTTCGATGCGGCAGATTTTCTGCGGAAACCGAAACTGATGCCGAAACTAGATTTTTTTGCCGAAACCGAAACCGAAACTTCGGTCGGTCACATAAAAAAAATCACATTGAATAGGTATTTCAGCAGTAGGGGTGATCGGAGAACACGAGATCGTAGGTTCAGATATTCAGAATTGCTTAATCATTTATAGCTCCTTTACTCTATCCCTAGTGAAATAGATTAGATAAATATGAGGAAATTTAGTAAGCATTAAAAGAGTTTTTGGTTTATGTAATGTATTATTTTTATTTTTTAAATTTATTAAATATATAATACACATAATTTCTTTTATAACAATGATAACTAGCAAATATTAAAAATCAAATTATTGTTATATGTTATACCTCACCAAAATTAAGATTCTTGTGTATGATGAGGGAGATTATATAAAAAATATTTATGAATCTAAGATGACTGATTTCTCTTCATGATGATTATGAAAATTAATATTTGTAAACGTTATGTGGTTCCTCAGATATAACAGACATTCAATGGTTATTTATTAAGAATGAAAAATCTTGTGAGTGCCTAATCCCTGTCTCAGAGAATCTCTCGAGACGAAAATCTCATCAGTGGACACGGGCCATTAGTATAATATAAATAAAATATAATACAATTTCTTAACCAGTTTCTTAATTTTCAATATACATTTTTCGCAGATATTTTATGTATTAAAATAAATATAAACATAAAAACACTTTACTTTGTATTAAACCACGATTTATTGTTGTGCCAACCGGTTTCGCTTAAACTTAAGCTTCATCAGGGCAACTTAATAACTAAACAATAAATACAAAGCAGTGCACTTATATATACATAATGAGGGAGACAAAATATAAAATTACATAGAAAAAAGAGAAACAACAATATACGAGTACATATGAAAGAGATTATGATATAAAATAACACGATAATGACAACATAAAGAGAGATAGAGAGACAAATTACAAACAAGTGAGACAACAGTATAACAGTAATTATGAAAGAGAACATAATATTAAATTACACGATGATAAAAGATAGATAGATTATATGACAATGAAAAAATATAGAGAGATAAGCGTATGGATTAGAGAGAGACAAATTACAAACAAGTGAGTCAACAATATACCAGTACTTACGAAAGAGAACATAATCTAAAATTACACGATAACAAAAGATAGACAGACCAGCATATGGACTAGAAAGAGCTAAGTTACAACAAAAGATTGAACTCTAGGAGAGTGAAAAGGAAAGGGAAAGGTATGTGAGAAATTAGTAGGACTTATGTGGGAAAAATATTTAATACAGGACTGTTGGATAAACATAATTGATTATTAAGTATTTCACTGCTAGTGTTGACTAACTTTTTTATATCCAGAGCTTCTAAATTATCTAGTCTAATTCCCAACCCATTTTTATGTAGAATATGAACCCCTGTGTTACGGCAAAAATAATGATTTTTATCAATCAAGTGATTGGCGAATTCAGAAACTTTCAGAATTCAGATTTCGAATTTCAGATTTCAGATTGAGAATTTAGATTTCTACCAAAGTATATATTTAAAATATGTTCTTTTTTTGGGTTGGTTGATATAATATGTCCATTTAATGCGCAATTTTTGGAGGCAACTGCGAAGTTTTTAGGACTCAAGTTAAATTGATTGGTACTTAAAATACGGGACGGAAACGCTTAAGTTATTCCTTATTAAATCTAAAACCAGCATTTCTGCCGTCTCCTCGTATACCTAAGTCTCACTGAGACGAAGCTATAAATATGAGAAACGTGCGAAGATGTCTATTTAGACGATAGCCCAGGGCTTACAACCCGTAAGAGCTGGCTTAAGTAATCGTTCTACAATTCATCAATTCCATCGTAAGAACATCCACACATTATCAAGTTTTTTAATGTACTATAACATATTATATTCAAATCTGAGAATCTTTCGTTTAATTAATTGGACTATGCTAGAGACACCTGTAGTCTTTTCTCATAAAATAGTAAACATAGATAATTTCTGAGATTATACTTTTAATGCGTTTATTATTTGTTATTCTGGACCACAAAAGAAAGTCAACATTAAAAATCAGTAAATAAATTTAGAGGTACATTTTAATCATTTTCGTGAAAATCAAACTCTTCATAAATTACTCCGTATCTATAAACGATGTACATACTATGTACTTATAATGTTTTCACTGTTAAAATAGTATGAAAATTCGGTATATTTTACGGCAAAAAGATTCCCTACAAGATGGTAAGATGGAAATTACATTTGAAGAACACGTTAATTTTAAAATAAAAACACAAAAATAGTAGTCGATATTTCTGATTTCAGCTATTTAATCAAGACGTATATATATGACGCAATACGCAGTGAAAATTTTTTAATGAAATCTTTTGTAAATATGATAATCCTAACCAAAAATAGCCGAAAGAACTCCTTCATGCACATTATACTGGTAAAAACTCATTCCCTTAAAAGTAAATAGTAGTTGTTTACTTAATTAAATATTCAGAAACAGGTGTGACAAATAAAATTTATAGGTTATGCGGTGGGAGTGCTCGCCTGCTAGCAAAAATGTTAATTTAAATTCATGTAATTTTTGTTTGTTCATGTTGTCATGTATATTAAATCAGGTGTGAAAATGAAATATATTAAAAGTTTAAATTTCATTGCTTGCGAAAATTGTCCTGGTATCGTGGTAATGGAAGAAAAAATATGAAATTATTTAAAGTTTTTGTTTATCACCTAAGTCACTGGACATGAATTTAATAACGATACTATTCAATTCTTTAATTCACAATAATTTCGCACAAATAATTCCTCTGTGAAACATTTCATATAAATCTTTCCAGAATATTCATTCGCTCGGTAGGAGCTCTCTTAATTTATTGTAGCTGGTTTTTATGTTGTTTTTGTGTAATCACTAAAACGTCATGAGAAACTATTTGTCTCGATGGCCTCGTTGCACTTATGTACATTTTCAGGTTTTGAAACGTTTCGCAAATTTAGTAATTTATTCTAGAGCCTTCCAGCTTTTTCAAATTTAGTGTTAAATACCCAGAATGCTGCGAAATCATCGATGTTGCAATTCCTTGCACAGTCTAGTGACAATATATTTGCTTACAAAATTGGTATACGTGTATGTATAGATTGATTGGTAAGGGTATTGTATAGTTAATAAATTAATATAATAAAAAAAATAAACTTAGTTTTCACCACTTAGGGGAGAGGAGGGTATTCCGGTACAGTGGTTAATTTCGTAAGCATGGTTTTAGCCAAACGCACAACAGCAACAAACACCAGCCCTTATCTAGCGTTAGCCTTTACCATTCCCAATGCTTCGGACGGTGATCGTTATCTAGAGAGCGCGTTTGACGTTTTGCGCTATTTGCTTACGGAAATCATCGGTTTATATTTAAGCTGTAAGTACATTTATCACAGTTACTTTGTAAAATAATATTGATTTTGGCGATCTGTGATAGCTTGACATTAGACCTAATGTGCATTAGCATTCAAAATTGCAATTTTTATACAATTTTATGCCAAAAATATTTTGTTTCCGGGTTTCGGGTAATGTCTACATTTTGCACGGTATTAGACGCAACATGTTTTGGTGACTTTTGGTGTTGTTTATTTAGAATAGATATTTTTTTATTATATACAGACATCACAATACAACACACATATTTTATTGTTACTATGCATAAGTAATGAAAGAAGATCAAGAATCAGGACAGTAATAGAAGAGAATAAAATCTACATTTTATTCATTTCTATTACTGTCCTGTCCTGTTTTTTTGTTCTTCCTACGAAGATCAAAAAAATCGACACCTTCCATTCCCACAAAGTTCAGCACCTCCATCACTTGCAGAACACAAAGACGAGGCAACAGAAGGGAGTATAATACAGAACATCCAAAAACAATCCAAACTCTTCATTCTCACAATGGTCTCCAGCTCCAGCACTGGTTACAGAAAACAAAATTTGGAAAAGAAAGGGAAGAAGAAAAAGATCAAAATAACTCAAAATTTTTGACTACTAAATCTAATATCTACCCCTATGAAGATACATTGGAGGCCACAGCTATGAAAGAGACATTGAAAAATATCAAACAAGAGAAAATAAAACTAAAGAAAGAAAAGAAAGTCATACTAAAAGACACAAAGAAAGACAAGAAAAAAAAATACAAAGTCAGTCATGAAAAAATCAAAAAGGAGCCAAAACGAAGCTATAAACGAAGAATATTTTAAACGAAAGATTTTTAACTATTTCAATACCGATTTTGATGATGATACTACAACAGTAGTTCTTCATGATGCTAAATGGGTGCATGCACTATGCGGGGACAAAGAGGTCGCAAATGGTATAGTATTTGTAAACATAAGTTTGTGTACGTAATTACCCTACCGCTGTTCGGCATTACCCTTCTACCCTTCTACCCTTACCGAATACTTCGGGTAATACCGTACATTCCACATTTTTAAACATTTTTGATAAATGGTATCTATTTCTAAAAAAAAAAATTATTGAAGACACTATCATTAAACCGATTAAAATGGCTGTGGAACTGTATCTCATTGAACGTTAAATGCTTTATAGTTATCGCATAATTTTAACCTCAAGTTAGGTGTACGGGAATACCCTCCTCTCCCCTATGTATTGAAAAATATCAACACGTTTCAGAGCCCATTCCCTTCGTCAGGATACAATTGTATACTAACAAATTAAATTCACAAATCTAAGTATAGATAATCAAAATATAGAAAAAAAATTATAAATGGAAAATGAATAATAAAAAAGTAAATTAATTTTGTATAAAAGGGATAACGACATGATTGTTTTCAGACCACAAATAAATGAAAATACCCGCATCATAATAATCACTTTTTGCTCTACAACCCTTGGTGGGTCTTGAAATTCTCAAGAGTTTTCCTCCAATGATATAAGTTTTACTCCATTTTTCTCCAGTTTCTCTTCCTTTGTGAGGCAAATTTCTTCGTAAACACTGTTGTTCCATCTTAGCTTTCATCTTCCCAAGCACCTTGTTGCATAACATTAGCACGTAGCCCAAATATGTACTCTCTGAAACTGGTCCAAGAATTCGTCTCAAAAACTTCCATTGCACACTTGTTCTTCTAAATCCTTGTTCTCTTCGTATTCTGTCTAAATCCGTGTTCTAATAAGCATTTTGGTATTTTTTGACAGGTGTAGGGATTTCATTGGGTTTTAAATGAAGTAGCACTAATTTTTGCTTTTTTGTGTGAAAGGTTTATTCAATGTACCTGCATTTGGTAAATATTTTAAATTATTATACAAATTCGATACTGGTTTCGACACGTCATTTACAAGGGTTAAAATTTTAACAGTGCTTGTTAATAACACGGACGTCTCGAAACCGTTTTTTTTTGTTTTGTAAAAAAAAATATAGAAATGTGTACAAATTTTTACATAGTTAATGCCTAAAAAATGCAAACAATTTGCGCTTACTATGAATTTTCGGATCTTTTCAAGAATAATAATAATAAACACTAGAAATACACAAATTTATTGCCATTTTTTTAAACTGTTTAAGTATTAACTTTGCTGACATCGTTATCTTTTGTTCTTGTTCTATTACATATGATTTTAGATTAGGTTAATGATTAGGAAAGTATAATAGTATAATTGTTAATAGTGTAAAAATGAAATGAATAGATATTTGAAAATCAGAACTAAGAAAACAGTTGCAAGGTGTAACAGGAAAGATTCCAAAATATATAAGGTAACTCACACGTTATGTACTAAACACATTTCAAAAATGTTCTCAGTAAGCTTTTCAATTATGTAACAAATGCATTTGGAAGTACCCAGCGAGAGCTATTCCAGCGACTGAAGTTAGTTACAGGTAATCGGTCTTCCCGAGCTGTTCGTCAGGAACATGCCTGACGCCAGAGGAAATTGTAAATAACGCAGAGTTCCGGAACTCAATACGATTTCAACTGGGATTGACGTAGTTATAAATACGTCGAACGAATAACGTTATAATTTTTTTAAGGCAAAATAAAAGTACCATACCATACTACAAGGAATCAGTAAAAGAAAGTTTATAACTTCTAAGTATTTCAACATGAATGCTGCAACAAAATTAGTTTTTTTTCAGAATAAAACATGAAATTTCGGTATTCGAGGAATCTTAAAAGTTTGCCCTAAATCTAGTGATCTTTAGAGCAGATATACGGTTGGGACATTGTGAGGAAGATGTTGTTAATTGTAGTAAAACTAAAAAATATATATCAGAAAATAATCTCATTCCCCCACAAATTAACGAATAAGTTAGAGATTATATTCTTATCCTTACGATACATAAATGTCACATGAATTAATAAAGCTTAAAAATTCTCTCAATACGTATTCCTTAAAATAATAGCGTCGTTAAAAATAATTTAGACTAGATAAACAACATTTAAATATTTAAAAATAAAAATATCAAATATTCCTAAGCACAATTATCGAATAATTTTTTTTATCATGAATATAAACAGCCATTTTTTTTTTAAAATAAAGACGTATTTTTTTATTTCTCTGGTCTTCTAAATTTTGAGTCGATATTGTAGTGCCTTAATGTTCCGTGGGCTTTACTCTATTAAATGCCTTTTATAAAGACACTTCTTTGTATTGATCTCTGTACTTTGCAGGACATCAATATCTAAAATAAAAAATACGCAGTCACCGAGGATAACTGTAATAGATCTGAGGAACGTATGTCGCGACGCCAGAAAGAGACTGCATGACAGAGAGAGAGAATGTATAAAAAGGCGCGTGAATTCGAGTCGCTCTCTCTTTTACTACCATTGTTATCCAGACCGCATCTTACTGTATAAACGATTGTCTAAACCCTTATTGTTACCAAATAAATACGAGAACGAAGTCTTTACTGGAAGCAACCTCATCCCGAAACAAGAGTATTACAATAACTAATTTATAATATACTGAATTCGATATTTCAGTGGAAACATAAGCCTGTACATTAATATGAAATATGATTTTGGAAGGCGAAGATACAAAAAATCTAGAATTCAGTATATTTTAAATTAGTAATCCCCGCTGACTGCATTCAAAACATTTTTAATTTTTTTATAAATTGCTGCCTTTGTTTTTATAGCCCACATACCTGGGTTAAATGGTGTTTTGATTTTCAAAAAAAATCATTTAATTCCAAAAAATCACCCGTTATTCAGTTAGGCTGGCGGTAAGTGTGTATTTCCTCAAAATGTGGGCGGGAAGAATCCCGATTGGCTGAGCAAACTCAATTCCTAATCTGATATCGCCTTCTAAGTACAACTCAATCAGCTGACGGAATGAGGAAAAAAATTCAATCGACTCCAGCCCCCGTCTGGGGGCGAAGGCAGTCCGATCATTGGGTAGGCGCCCCGCCCGCCCGGGTGGATTCAATTTTCAAAATAGGCACTTTTTAGAATAACACTTTGAGGTGTCTCACGAACATGCCATACCTGCAGAGCCTGCGTTGTAATTGTTGAATAAATATCATCAACCATTGAGCTGAAATTTTCACAAAAATTGCGCTGTATTAATAATCCTATATTATTATTATCAACAATATATATATATTATATATATCATATATATATATATATATTTATATATAATAGATATATATTATCTATATATCATATATATATATATATATATATATATATATATATGTTAGTTCTAACTACTTTGGGGGTAACCCGCGTCAAATTCTGGTCGTCAGGACCAGTCGTCTGCCGACGTTTCGAACAGATCTCACTGTTCATCTTCAGGGCGCCTTGTCGATGAGCTGCTTCTCCAAAAAGCGTACAACCGTTTGGGTCCGGAGCTCACCGTCAAGTGAAAGTTTGAAAAATTCTGCGTCAGGTGTTTGTGGAGGAGTGGGTTTCTCCAGCGACGCCGTTAATGTGTTGTGCTCGGCTTCTAGTAATCCGTATATTTACTTTATTATCGTCATTATACAATATTGAGAAGGTTGGATTTTCTAATTGCTTCGGTGTTTTCATCGTGATTTCTGGTTTATTATTATTAATATTATTTGTATTAGAAATTTGATTATTATTATTAAGAATGTTACTCCATGCGGTCGGAAGTCGAATGCTATCGTCTCTGTATCGATATGTGAAACGTGTATGGAAGCTTTGGTGGGTGGCCAAAGCTTACGACCATTAAATTTTCAGGCGTATTCTAGAATATATGTCAAATAATTCGGAAGAATATCATACATGCATTATAAAGATAATTGATTAATGTTCCAATTAAAAAAATATAGATTTAAGATAAAATCGCGAGAGAAGAAATGTGAAAAAATTGTGAAATTTGCTCAATTTACCGGAAAATCGTCTTAGGCCAGTTCACACGGTCATTAGCCCTGAGTCATATTTTAAAGGCTTCCATACACGTTCGCCGTATAAATAGATTCGACTCTGTGAGACTTCTATAATTTATCTTGATAAATAAATAGGTGTAATTAGATAGAAAAGAAACCGATGCGTTAAGGGAGATAAATGAAATTGAAATAATATGAAACTATTATTTTTGAGACAATATTAAGGGTTTACATCAACATGAGACATATAAAAATATTTTCAAATTAAAAAAAAATTGACGCTACTATTATATGTGTGGCGTCTAGATGCAAATTTCATTTTTCTGTCATTGTTAATGGCAATACATCGGTTAACATTTTTCATTAACAAATTATTTGGAAATTTCTAAATGGTACATTTATTTACTTATATTTATTATTTATTAATGCATTTACAATGGATTAACTGTGGATATAATGATGTTGCCATTGTTCGACTCGAATGAAAAAATAATAATTTTCTTGTTAAATGATAATATCTATAATGTAACTGAGGGCAATTTAAAAACAATTTAAATTTTTTTCCTAAAAAAATTATAAATTCAGATTAAATTAACTTCGCATGTTACATCATAGATAAACAAAATTCGCTCTATAGTTTTGGAGATATTATTATTGTTAGATATTTGATCCGCCAATCTGAAAAAATGAGTTTCGCGAAAAACAAAAAAGAAAATTTTTTTTTTAAAAATTTACCTACCATGGTAGATTCAAATTTCTGTAACTCAGACAATAGGATCCGCAAGCCAAGTAGCACGATCCCTGTATTATCCCGTACTTAGAAAAACGTACGTAAAAGCGAAGTTCAGCGAGCAAAGTTGGCAGTACACAAATCAGTTTTCAGGCCAACCCTAGTTGTACGGCCACGAGCACTGGACCTTGACCTAAAGAACCCGCTTAAGGCCGCCGAGACGGGATTTCTACGAGGAATAGAAGGAGTTATAGAAGGGATAGAATCAGAATAAATCAAATAAAAGAATGTCTCGAAGTAGAACCATTATTGACGATTGTCGAGAAATCACAGTTACGGTGGCTGGGACATATCTTGCGGATAATGGCAGATAGACTGCCAAAGCGGATATTTCAGGTTAAGACCAGAAGGCAGAAGACCGAGGGGCCGTCCTAGGAGGAGCTGGTGGAAACAGTTGGAGGACCGCTGCGAAGCGAGGATGCAAAAAAGCAAGAGCAAAGCAAAAAAAGATTTTTTGAAAATTTCACGGCGGTGTAACCTCTTGGTAATTATAATGTATTCATGAATATTATTGATTTAATACCTTATATATCCATACAATCTGATTTTCCTTTTCCGGTAGTAAGAATATGTTTTATATTCTTTTTCTTTTAACTCGGAGCGTCTGCGGTTTGTTATCTGCCGGAAAAACTTTGGATCGATTTTTAACCCTTTTGCCGTGATCCAACCGAGCTGAAACTTTGCAGGCATACTCGTGGCGAAGATCAAATGATCGAAAAAATTTTCATTTAAAAAACTTCAATAATTGTAGTATAGTTTTGGATTTTTCGAAATTCTAATGGTTTTTTCAAATTGGAATCAATAAAATGAGTAATGACCCCGAGTAATGCAGTAGGCACGAAACCTGATTCAATGGGAAAGGGAGTACAATAAAAACTTGGTTGTGATAGGTTAGTTTTTCTACTAATAGTCAGGCGGCATTCCAAAAACATGCGTTGCCGAGTTTTTCATAATCATCAATTGTTGGTATTATTGATGGATTTCATAATCTTTATATTTTCATTATTATCAAACGGTACAGTTTCATAATCTTTTATATTTTCATCATTATCAAACGGTACAGATTTGCACCGAAAATATGTCATGGGGAGGGGAAGGAGTATGAGAATATGGGGGAAATATGGCCTATGTTACCCGCTGTGTCCTAAAGAATACCAAATTTTAGTCCGATCGATCAAACGGTATAGATTTGCACCGAAAATATGTCAAGCGGAGGGGAGGGGGGAGGGGAAAAGAATTGGGAGAAATATCGCCTATGTTACTCGCCGAGTCCTAAAGAATAAGTTTCCAAATGTTGAGTCCGATCGGTCAAACGGTACAGATTTGCATCGAAAATATGTCAGGGGGAGGGGAACGGGTATGAGAATAAGGGAGAAATGTTGCCTATGTTACCAACCGGGTCCCAAAGCATAGGAAAAATGGTGTGGATTTGTATAGAGAACAGACAGACAGACAGATATTGAGTTTTATAGGTATAGATAATGTGTAAATCGTACTTACTTGTTGATAGTATAATAGAAAATTTGTGTATTTTTTATCAACATTTTATTTTTAGACAAACGTTAATGATTTTAATTATTTACTATTTTGTGCCAAGAAAAGATCCGTGCGAAATACGTATACTTTTTGTAGCAATAGGATATATTTTTTCAAGTTCGGTTGTTTTTTTCGTTTAAAATTTACATAAAAAATATCTTTAATGTTTTAAATTATATCTGATGGACGGTAAAAATAACTAAATATATTTAGATAAATTTGTAGAGTTGTAGGAAGACGAAACTGATAATACAATATTATTAGTTAGTAAATATTATACAGTTAAGATGTAAAGGGTTAATTATAAAGGACACTCTGTTTAATAATTATCAAATCAATTGTTTTCAGTACTATCTCTAAAACAGTTTTACACAAAGTACGAAGCTGAATTAACTCTGGACACAATTACTTAACCGCGGTCCAAAAAACAACTTGACTTAATCGAGTCGTTCTCTGTGGAAGCGAGTTCAATCGTTCTTCAATTAAAAACAGACTGTTTGAACGCAGCAAGACCGTTCTTTTTATAGCAACAGATAGGTTGGTACTTCGATAATTAGAAATACCCGCCATTTTATTGTAGGTACTTGACGGCGCGTTGAGATCAATAAGTACTCAGTTAACCAGACGATAAAATTAAACCTTCCAATTCTCATTCCGCGGTATGTAATAGGAATGGAAACAAAACATAAGTTAACCGAGGCATATCGCTCAGCTAGTACTGCAGTGCATAATGTTTGAATACGAAGATTTTAAAGATGTACTTGGGTCAAAATGGGTGAGGGAAAAGTATTGCTCTATTTTTTCCACGATTTCCAAAAATATAATGCAGGACTTTTTAGAATACCAGCTTTAGATGCTTCTAAATCAATAAATCGTGAGGGAAAAAATATTCCTCTATTTTTTTAAACATTTTTTTTTATAGAAAGAAGGATTTTTAGAATACCAGCTTTAGATACTTCTTAATCAATAAATCGAGAGGAAAAAATAATCCTTTATTTTTTTTCACTATTTTTCAAAATAGAAGAAAGGGCTTTTTAGAATACCAGCTTTAGATGCTTCTTACTTACTTACTTACCATCACGCCGTTTACCCGTGGGGGTAGGCAGATATGATAGAGCGCCACATTATTGTGTCCTGAGATACAACTCTCTCTTCATCCACATTCACACATCTTCGCATGCAAGCTCGCCGATTGTTGAGGCTTCTAACGGGACCATCTTTCAGTATCTGGTTAATTTGATTATGCCACGTCTTCCGCGGTCGCTCTCTCTTTAACATAAAATACTAAAAGAAAACAACGAATATTAAAAAGGTTCTGGGAAAAATTTTGTAAACAAGTACGTTTTAAGTCTTATCTTAAATAAAGTCTGAATCCGTGTTTCTTATCAGGCAGGGCAAACAGTTCCACGCTTTGGGGCCT
>JADDOH010015265.1:0-29334 GCA_016648135.1 Agrypnia vestita
AAAATCATATTTCCTATAAATGTATAGGCTATGTTTCTCATAAAATCTCAAATTCAGTACATAATAAATTAACAATTCCCGATGACTGTATTCAATTTTCTTTTACGCCCCACATATCATAACAGGCCAAGTCTATGTTGGAAAGTGATTTATGCATATCCTTCTTGTGCCCCATTTTGCGGTATCTTTTTTGGTTTTAACACAAATAGATGTAAATTGAAGAATAATAAAACAACAGTTTTCCCTCTGACAGCTCGACATTTCATCAGTGGAAAGTGCGTAAATTATGGGGAAATTTATCAAACACCAAGACACTTTTTTACCTGATTGTATGAAACTGTTACATGATTAGAAAATTTTATTGTAAATTGTGTTCCACCGTTCATGATTGCACATTTTCATATAAATAAATAAAATTTTATCAATGGATATATGAGTCGTATATTTCCAGACACCGCTAACTCCATATCAAAACAATTTACAGCAGGTCAAGTAATTTATACCTTATTGTGTGAGATGTTATTACGTACACTGTTAGTTTTTCTAGAAAGTTTGTTATAAATGTAACCAAACTTTCTAGAAAAACTAACAGTGTAGATAATAACATCTCACACAATAAGGTATAAATTACTTGACCTGTTGTAAATTTCTTTGGTTTGGAGTTAGCGGTGTCTGGAAATATA
This sequence comes from Agrypnia vestita, assembly GCA_016648135.1. Lineage (NCBI taxonomy): Eukaryota > Metazoa > Arthropoda > Insecta > Trichoptera > Phryganeidae > Agrypnia > Agrypnia vestita. Next base: position 684 of record JADDOH010015265.1, read on the forward strand.
CGACTCATATGGTATTTCCATTCATGTAATTATGTAATATGTATTCTGCAGAGTTTTAACTTATGAAGATTTAGAAACAAGCATCTGGTGTAATAGCCCTAAGTTTTACCTTTATCCACAAGTTATAGTGTGTTTCATAATTGATGGTAAAAAAAACCATCCTTAACTTACATTGATCGATTTATAGACAATTATGTATGGTATTCAAGAAATAGTAAAAGGCACAAACTGGCAAAAAAAAGATTTTTTTAACACAATTCGTATTATAAGAATCGGTTATACATCCAGTATGTAATTTTTAATATAACCTTCATGCACAGAGGTCTGAAGGCATCCCGGTCAATGGAGAAGTCCCACTCTTCCAATATCTCCATTGCTGCGGAGACCAAGTCCAAGTTGTTCTTGCCGACTCTCAATACAACCTGCAATTATTTGCATTATGAACTAAATGTTGTACATATATGCTAACTGTATTGGTCCTCCGATTTTAACCATTAAAAAATAAAAAAAATATCTCTTTTAAAAATTATGAATACAATTGCTTATCGCCGATTCTTTGGATTTATTAAAACCATTTAATTTTTCTTCTGAAGGTAGGTTTTTACTTTGTGATGACATAATTAGTGAATTGATGTCAAATGACTTGGTTTATATCTAATAAAGTGATGTAAAAAAGCAATTTGACAATAATTCATGATAGTATTATTTATTTGAGACAAATACAATTTTTTATTTTGCAAGAAAAAAATTTTAGGTGGAAAATATTTAAGGCATAAAAAGTGGATTTCACAGTATTTTTATGATTAGAGAATAAAATTTAAGTATCCGATGTTAACATATTTTCTGTTCTTATTTGCGAAAAACTCTAAATATTTTTTTTCATTTAATCAAGTTTGGATGGCTGTTATCTTTGAATTTATGGGAGGCCCTTATAATCTTCATTCGACTTTAGCTTTCGATTCCGTATTTTTTCTGACAGCAGTTATTATAAATACGTCCACAAACACGTGAAATAATAAGAAAAGTCAGTAATAACTTCTTACAAAGAAAATTATACATTTTAACAAGACACATACACACCAAAAGAGGAATTTAAAATTAAAAATTTTAAATTCCTCTTTTGCTTGTTGGTCTTGTGGTTAGGACACTCGCCTCGTGATCCAATGGTCGCGGGTTCGAATCTCAGCCCAGACTAGCAAGTTAGTCCTATTTTCATAGCACAAGCGTTTAGCTTAGTTTGAAAATAGTAAGAATATTGATGTGACACATATTCCGTGTTCGCATCTCTATTTAAAAAAAAAAAATTAAAGTAATAAATAAATTTAAAAACGTAAAGTGCAAGGAAATAGCGCAAAATATCTCAACAATAGTTAACTGAAGAAAGAATGCACAAGATTCCCCGATTTGAGAGATCGCGACATAATATGTATAGATAAAGTATATTTCACAGGGTACTGCAAAATACATAAAGATCACCCCACACAAGTGCGCGCGATCAAAAAACTGTGCACATTATTAGTTTTTATAACTTGTTAAAAAAAAAATTAATTATGTGACCTAAAATATGATGCAAGGGGCTAAAAATTATTTCGAATTACCTGGGTTTTCGAATTATCGGGGTTAACATTTTTAACATTTTGGGACTTATGGGTTTTAAAAATTTCAAATTATGACAAATTTCAAATTATCGGGGTTCGAATTAACGGAGTTTTACTTTACTTAAATAAATTTGTTTACACAATTTTCTTGAAACATATTTTAAAAAGTACCTGGAAACCATCTGAAGCTACATCCAGCAGACCGTCATCCAGGAGTTGGGGTGGAGCGTGGAGGATGACCAGCGCTGAGCGGAGCTGATGAATACCACTGCAGTTGGTGATAGACAAACTCTGAGAAAATCGAATGAAAGATTTAAGAAAATAATTTATAACACAGGACCTTCAATATTTGTCCTGTTTTTGTCAAAACTTTTGTTTGATATCATACTACTTGTTTACTACTTTATTTATTTTCATTATGCACTAGTTTTTGCAGCTATTCTTCATCGTTTACATGTAATCTGTATGCGAGTCTCTATTTTTTTAAGAAAAAAAAAAGAGTGCATCGTTTGAACTGAGTGAATTAATAGGCTGAATTCTGAAAAAAACAATATTTCTACTTCTGTGTTTTGACAGTTATTTTGTAACATTGTAATCTCACGAATTTTGACGTTTAAGTTTGACAAGTTTAAAAGTAATGAATTCAATCAATCAGAAAGCTTTAAAATGTAAAACGTAATAATGATCTTTCTAATTGATTGAATTCATTAATTTCAAACTTAAAACTTCAAAATTAGCGGTATTACAATGTTATACAACAACTGTCAAGATACAAAAACAATACAAAAAAAATACAAAAACAACAAAAAAAAAACAAGCAACATTGCTTATTTTAGAATACGGCCGAATGAGAGTTTTCCAATATTACTCTCGATTTGTCATTTCAGTTCATTTATGTTATTGATGCAATTCGAATAAACCTGTACAGACTCATCATAATCTTCTAAATTGATGGAATGAAACTGTGTAATAACATATTCTACTGCAATACATACAAATAGAATAAAAAAAAGAGTAATAACAGTTTTATTACATCTATTTTGAAGATCAATTACATTTTGTTCATAAATTAAATCTCGTTTATCTCAAAAATGTAATTTTCACACGGCTTGTTTATTATTTATTACCTTCAACAATAGCAATATATTCCTTTCCATCTCCATCAAGTCCTCATCATTGATATTGTAATTGTCTACATCAAAAATCTCCAAGACTTTAACTGCTCTCAGAGCTGCGTGAGCGATCCTTAGATACCCGGTAGCGGCTGGCCAGCGCTGCAGTTCGCGAAAGGCCATGGCCAGCAGGGGGCCCAGCCACGGCCTGCACCACTCCAGCGAGCAGGGAAGGGACAAGATGGCCGCAGTCAGATCACACATGTTGGTGAATAGCCGGTAACTAGATTGATTGCTGGGCAGTTCTAGCGTTTCGAGTTCAGAAATGTCGGAATTGATTTGGTTATGTAATTCAGCCTGCAATATTTAATTAGTGATTTTATTTTTTGTAACTTAAGCATATCAGCAAGAATAAATATAAATAATTATTGTTATATGTACTATGTTCAGGGGCGTGCAGTAAGAACAAGAAGTATGACTTTTTCCTAAGCATATATTTTGAAAAGAAACCGAAATAAGATATATATATTCCTATCACAATAATAAACATATTATTCAGATTTTAATATTTCATAATATTTTGCTTGATAAATATGTATTTAATTTCGATTTTATTTCCAAATAAATATATGTTTAAATAAAAGTTATGATTCTTGTTTTCACTGCAGCCCCTGACTATGTTGTATGTATATTGTCATATTTTTGTGACGAAATATTTCAAATACAGCAGTACGTCGGTATACGTCCGCTTCGGAATAAGTCCAACTTGAGATACTCCTGTTTGGATGCGAAAAATGTTGTTTGAAATACATCGTCATTCTGGGTTGTCTGAATTCGTTTTTTTGGAGAGGGGATTTGGATGTGAGTGACGGATATGTGGAAGGATGAAAGGAGGAACATAGGGAAGAGCTAACCACTAAGCAACTGCACTTCGGACTCGGAGGAGGGGAGATAGAAGAAGTTCTTACTTCATTATCAAACAGATGGATGTCAAAAACTTTGCAAAAAAAGTATCACCCCAACAAAGCCCAGATAAGGCATTTTTGTTGCATCAAATCAGGTAGGTCCAAGTTAGAAAAAGAAATCGAAAAAAGTTTATTAAATTTACATACATTTCATCTAAACGCTTTTGTATTTATGAATTTTAGTATTAAGCAGTATTTTAATTATTTTTTATAACTCTATCAATATATAATACACCAATAACAATAGGAATTTTTTCATGGAAATGGATTAATTATTTTCCCTTTATGTTTTATGCGTAAAATTTGTTTGGTATACGTCCTGTTTGGAAATATAAATAAGTCCAAGGATCTGGAACGGATTAAGGATGTATACCGAGGTACCACTGCATACTTTTTTTTTCAAACTTAACCCACAAAACTTCATTACTAGATGCTTGTCTGCAGGTTCATTTTTACAATTAATGTACATTAAACTAATAAAAACTTGACAATTTGTCAAAATATTTATTTTTGAAGAATTGTGCGTAAATAAGTATTTATATATAAAATTATTAATCAACTATTAAAGACATACAGAAAAATCAAATTAACAAAAAAATATTTTAGCTGCTACCGGGATTCGAACTAATGGACCTCCACTCTATCTGGGAATGGCGCGTTATCCAATTTCGCCACAGCAGCATGGTGAATTAGTGGTGTAGTCTCTTTGTAATTGATTAACACACACAAATTAATTTTTTTGTTAATTTGATTTTTCTATATGTCTTTTCTAATTGATTAATAAATTTGTTAATAATTCACAGAACTTTGTTCTGAAATTGCAGCTTCACAATAATAATGTGTTTTCTTTAATATATACATATATAAGCATTTATACATTTGTATTTATAATATTTATTATAAGTTTGTATATACATATATAATTTTATTTTTACCATAGACAAAGTGTGTGTAGAAGGATCAAGATTAGGTATGGTTTTGATTATGGTCGTCATGTAGCAACGGTAAACAGCCTGGTTATCCAAGATACCTTTCCAGAGTGGCATAAAGGTTTCAAAGGTCCATTTGGAAGACTCTGGCTCACTCTTTATGGACCCGGTGCTTCCGTCCAGTGACACAGATATGGCATGACTGCAAGACTCTTTGATAAAGTAAGAAATCAAATTCTGCAAGAATGTAGATACAGAATAAATGTAATAAATATAATTAATACAATGCGACACAGGTTTTTCCAGAAGATGGGAGTTTGCGCTAAAATGTTAAATTCTGATCTGTCCTTGTCTAAGAACAAATGGTGCAGGATGGGTTTTTCATAAAAATATATTTATATTTATAAGAACATTTTGAAGGTCATTACCACCAGAATAAACAAATCATCACCCAGTCAATAACCAAAGAGTTTGTGGATGTTTAGAGAGTGCGCATGGCAACGTTGCCACGGCACGTAGAAATGCCGCGCTATCTTGTGCGCGATGTCGCGGAACAGTGCACAACGTTGCAACGTCACGTAGACTCTATGCCAATGGAATACATGGCTTAAAAGAGCATTTCACATGTCTGAATAATCATGGTTTTTCTGAATTTGCAAATCATTTATTAGAAAATGATCACGGTTTTGATAAAAATTTAGGACTTTCTATTTTACACATAAATAATTTTGGTCTGAAATTGAAAAATTTAGAATCATTAGAAATTAGTAAATAAAGCATGTAAACAAAGTAAACAATATATTATAAATAATCAATTAAATTTAACTACTAGTCCAATTCTAAAAAATTTTCTAATAATTTTGTCTAATCAAGAACTAATATTTAAAAATAATTTTTTGAATAATTTAGAAAACTAAAAATACAAAAGACTTGATTCATTTTGATAATTTGTCATTTATAAAACACCCTGATGATGGAAAGGTATTTCCGAAACATGTAGGTGTAATTAATGAATGTAAGTAGATTAAAGCAAATAATAAAATTAATTTTTTAAATGTCAAATCTACAAAGTTGCTCAACCTATTGAAAAAAAATGATAACTGAATGTTACCATTTTTTCTCATTCATTTGCTCAACATGCCCAAACCACCTAAGCAACCCTTTTTTAATTCTATTCACTATGCCAAGATCTGCTTTACATTCTTTCCTAATTTGTTCATTCTGCACTATCATAAATGGATTTGCAGCATAGACGTAATAGAAAATATAAATATAATCACTAAAAAACAAATCTGAGACATCTAGTTTCTGCTGTCTTCTATTGCGTACTAAATATATCAGTCAGAAAGAGATAGAAATTATTTTCATCACCACATACAAGAAAGGACAATAAAACATAATTTTTAACAGCAAATGCATATGAAGTTCTAGCGAATTGCAGTATTTATTCTATGGTATTTTCTCTTTCTTTCTTATAGCGCAGCATACGTAAAAGAGATACAAACATAAACAGGGTTGTGTATTGTATTAATATTATATATATATATATATATATATACATATATCGCACGGACATTTATACATTTTGGACGCCCCTAGATCAACTCCCGCAATGTGCGTCTATGTTCACAGTAATTAGTGTTGTCGTTCTGTGTAGCAGATATTTTGGTTTGTAACTAGTCTATATTTATAGTACGTCTATGGTTTGCAGCATGTATAAGTGCTCATTTCCACTGCATTCAGTAGACTTACAGTCCTCTTCTGCCAGCTCCAGACATTACTATTCCCATGTTGGTATCAGAATTTCATTTTGCGCCACTAGTCTTGCCATGGTTGACATGTCCCTATTAGATATTATTGCATTCAAAACACCGTTCATAAACTGTATTTTATGATAACCTTAAGGGCCGATCTTACAAACGAAAGGCCAAATATCCGTTAGTATTTTGATAATTAACTAACGGATGGCCATTTGTTAGTAAATATTACCAACACTTATATAAAACTTTTTTAACCGTCCATAAGTATCGCAATATTTTACTCCTCTTGTCTATGGATTTAAAGCTGTCAGAGATGAAAAATTACCCAAAACTTGTCTCTCATTTGTTCTTCATCTGATGAACTTGAATATAATAACAGCTCGACATCACTATCTGAAGACATTTTTCTGTGAAAATGTAGCAGCACCATAAATATATATTAAATTTTACACAAACAGCATGAATGCAAATTGACAATTGACCAAACCTTAAAAAATAATATATCAAACTATTATAACATTATATATGTATGTAATTAATAATTAAATTATTTTGCTGTTTTTGAAGAAGAAGTTATTATAACATTTATTTAACTAACGGATGGTTAACTGATGGTTCGACCGTCAGTATGGGCCCTCGGTAAAATTTTATTAATATTTGAAGAAGAAATTTAGTTTAAATCACATTTCCGTTTATTTGGTCTGAAATTTAACTGAGGGACATTAATGAGACTGGCCCTAAAGGAAATATAAACTGGTAGCCCTTTTTGGTGTGGTAAATTTCTTAAGTTTCACACAAAGTACATCACACTTATTGCGGCTTTACCGTTATTCGTTTATATTTATTCCAGGATCAAACCCATCTATAAAATGGGCTCTACTTGGAGGAAACGCCCCCAAACAATTACGTAAATATGCATTCTAGGCAATTTCGTCTAGAAGTTTCGATGAAATTAATGAACACCAGAATAAACTTACCTCCATATTGATGGCTGGCAAAGATTTCTTCATAGCATTGATGATGAGATAATGTCTGTGGGGCATGCATTTTGGGAAGTCGGAAATCAGTATTCTTAGGAGCAGAAGTAAGCTTTCCTCTGCTACGGAGCCAATCACGGCCAGTGCCTCCACATGGTTACACAACTGGAAGAAAATTAAAGAGTTACAATATTGTAAAAAAAATTGTGAAACAAACGCATCATTCATTGATATGGCAGTCTTTTTGTGGAAAACACACATACAGCCATATTCTGAAATAAGCAATATTGTTATTTCTGTATCTTGACAGAACTGAACTTACCTCCTCTACTTTGGAGGTAACCTCCTCGGGACTATCCTCTCCCCTCTCCTCCAGTGCTAGCAGCGCTCTCTGTGCGAGTCCCTCGCCCACGCTCTTGAACTGTTCGCGGCCCAGGAGCCCTTGACACTTGGAGGCCACGAGAGCAAACCCCTTGAGAGCGAGTTTGGACTCGTGCGAGCCTGGCTTGTGTTGAGAAGACGGATGAATGACACTCTTGAAGTAGTTCATAAGGTACTGAAAATATTAAATGTGGTTTTCTTTATTGTTTCGGAGGTAAGTTTGTAGAACTCCATAATCAAACATATGAAAATAAAAACTTAATTAAGATAAATTATAGAGGTAAGTTTGTAGAACTCCATAACAAAACATATTAAAATAAAAACTTAATTAAGATAAATTATAGAAGTCTCACAGATAAAGCTATTTATATGGGAAACGTTTATAAAAGTCACCAAAACATTCACCAATTCCACTGTAAGAACATCCACACATAAATTTTTTTTAAAGTTGTATATATGTTCTAAATCTGTCTTCTTTCAAATATTTTAATGTATTACGCTAGAGAAGTCCTTCCTATGATAGAGTACACATTAGAGGTGAAATGGATGATGGTTTAGACGGATACTGGGTACCGAATATTCGGAAAACCCCTCCAATGGATAGCTGGCGGCTGAATATTCAGCCCGTAACGACATGTTTAATCCGAGCTAAGCCGCTGGGGACGTGGTCGTGAGTGATAAGTGAGCGAATGATACTTAAGCACTGACTCATCATTGAGTTAATTGTTGTTGAGATTAAGATCCAAACTACCTGATTGCAACCTTCCTACACCCAATGATCAAGACAAACTTTTGGGGCAGTTAAAATTGAAAACAGAAAAACCAATGGTAAAAAATGTCTTGCAATGAATCTTCCAACAATGGAAGTTCATCGCCATCTCTTACGCCTGCTCAAAGAAAAGAGAAGTTTTCCAGAATTTATCCTTCTAGTAACATATACAACGAAAGATTATTTTCTGAACCCGGTCAAGTTTACGAAAATCACATACAAACACAATCGCTTATTGCCTTAAAATGTAGAGAAACGAGTGTTCATTCATCACAATTTGCTTTTGCTTAATTTTGAACACAAAATAATTTACGGATTAATTAAATAAATAATAAGAAATTTTTCTTAGATTGTGCGGATTTTGTTTGCTTACAAGTATCTTCTTTTATCGATAAATTCATTTTTTGGTGTCAACTTCATAAAATTTTGGCAGTTTAATGAAAATCCAGTATCCGCCGGATATTGAGCTATAGTCTGTCCAACTTATCTGGAGAATAAAGGAGAGCGTCCCAATCGTTGTGGTACTGCCCGTAGTCTAAAAATTATCTCATTTGTAGGGAATTTTATGCAAATTCGTTTTTTCTTAAACAAGTTATTAAGCAGTATACGACACGATAAAAAACAAAAAATGTAAACTAACGTACAAATAAATGTATTAAAATATACATTTGTAAAATACACAACGTCACAAAATAGCGTTTTTTCAAAGTCAAAGAAAAATACAATTTTTAGGAAAAAAAACAATTAATAATAATTCTTTTAGGCCGGCGCCACATTACGCAGATCTTCCGCCGCGTTTTTTCCGTTGCGCCAAATCGGCAAAGCAATCGACCGATCATCCGCGAAGTGTGTTTAATAAGCGCATATTGTATTGAAAGAAATGTAGCGATATTCCACGACAGAAGAGACGCGGCAGAAGATTCGCGCAGTGTGGCGCCGGTTTTATTCGGTGTCTCATACCTAATGATCATGACCACCATGTTTAACTCAGTAACACCTAAGGATACAATCGGTTTAGGGCCGTTGTATCAACTTGGTTTATAGTAATCTTTCGTTCAAACAACTCGCTCTCGTAAAAATCTATGCTTTAAATGAACTATTGCTATAAAGTAAGTTGATGCAACCAGTCTTTAATGTGCATAAATAAAAAAGTTTATTTTTGAAAAAAGATGTTTGTACAAATGAACTCGTTAATGAATTATGTAATAAAAAGTATAAATAATAAAAATTCTATGTAAAAAATTATCGAATAAAATATGTTCTAAAACTTTTCTCATCTTACGCCTTCTAATTCAATTTTTCCACTTATCCTTGTTCTTTTTTTTTCCGGGTACAGATATTTTAATGCCCATTTCCACGGCCACTTTATCTTCTTTAACCCCCCCTGGGCCGCGGACGCACATATCCGACAGGCACAAAATAATTTATTTATCGACGGCCGCGTATCGAATTTGAAAAACGTAATTTTTTCCCAATAGAGAAATCCTGTTGTGACCTGTCGTTTCATTTTCAACTCAAAAACATCACCGATTATATTTTAAATCAACAATCAAAACGGAAGTTTTTCTGCCGTCAAAATCGTATAGAGAAGTTGTAGATGTCGCCCCGATCGCGTGTTGTGCAATCGAAATTCAAATATTCCATCGTCAAGGTCACGCGCAATGTGCGCGGGAAATACGATTTATTTTTTCGATTTTCGATTTATTTGTACACGTATATACAAATATATACGATATGTTTTGCGATATTTGTCAGTTTTTGTTGGTTTATGATTCAATTGAATACTAATAGTGATTTATTAACAAAAATACACGCAATTTTGTTGCGTTTATTTGAAATATGTGTGTGTGTGAAAGTGTATCATATTTATGTGTTATGAGTGCGATGTCCCGTCGTGTGCCGTGCCGTGCAACAAAATATACCACACAGAAGAAGATTATTATTATTAATAGTAGTGTTGTCTCTAATAAACAAATAAAAAATTATTATTATTTTTCAGAAAATGTTGCGCTGGCAACATTATGGAAATTCAAAAAAAGATTATTTTTTTTACTTAAATGATAAAAAAATCATTGCGTTTCGACACTTACGATAAAATAATATGAATGTGTGTGTTTTTTTTTAATATACGCATGTTTTCATGGTTTTTTCGTAAAAAGAAAAATCACAAAAAATTCCGAAAATTTACGGCCCACAACAAGTTAACTATTTTGTAAATTGCCGATTCAGAAATACCTGAAGAAATTGTATGATAGTAAAATAAAAAACTATGTATGGGAAAATCATTATAACTGCATGGCAGCACTAACCTCAAGTGGCGGCAATAAGTCTATGAACAAAATCAAACAGTATAATTGGGGCTTTTAGATGTTGTCCCTCTTCAAAAAACGTGTGCATTTTCAAGATTATTTCCCGAACACCGCTTTTAATGGTTTTTGGCATGGTGACAATCTAAAATTTTCTTAAAAAACTATTGAAACAGTCGTGAACCCCTCTGTAAACAAAGTCTGTCAAAGGTCTGTCAACTGTAGATAATCTAATATGGCGTCGTTAGTTCCAAATTTGGCCATTCTTCAGATAAGTTAGACGGACTATACTATCCGGTATCCGGAAGGACAATAAAGCTGGGCCAGATAGGCCGGATATCGGATAGTTATCAGATATCTGTTTCATCTCTAGTATACATAGATTTCACCGCTGGTAATGATACCTTTATATTTTTAATTGTCTTTTTATTTTAAGTGAGATGAGTTTGAAAATAATTTTCATTAATTTCCTTAAAAGCCATTCCATTTAAAAATTCAATGGCAAAAGCAAACGGTACATTTTTCAAAAAAAATCATATGCTACATTGTAAATAAGATGTGTGCAAATTTAAAAAAAAATTGGTCCAATAGTTTTTGAAATATTTCGAGAAAAATGCAAAATAATAATGTAAATTGTTTAAAAATTCACCTACCATGCTAGCTTCAAACTGCTATAATTCAAGCAATTTATTGATTCTTTGAATGAGTGATGACTCAAATTATTTGTAGAACTTCAAGCGATAAGATAAACTAAAAAAAACAATGTGAAGGTGGTGTAACCTTTCTTCTTATCCTGGCAGCTTTTGCCTGAATTTGATGTCAAAATTTTTTTCTAAGGCAGTTTGTTTTTACTAATTAATAACTCTGTTCTGCTTCTGAAGGGTTATCATAAGACATGGAGATCATTGTTGCAGTTTTTTATTTAGCAAAAAAGATTTTTTACAAATTACAGAAGGATATCCTGCATCATTTTCACATCTTTAAATAAATTTAAAAAACACCTACCTCTAGACATTTGTTTGTAGTATCACAGGGACCTCTTCTAATCAGATCAGAGCCAACGCTCTCGTAAAATGAAAATATAGCCCAACACCCAGTTATTCTATCATCGGAATTCTCCTGGTTGATCCACTTCAGCAGTAAGGGGTGCCAATAGACCAAATCATCGCACAGCCTTTCAGAAAACACTGACGCATGCTTCGACAATAGCTTCAACGCCTCTGGAAAAAGTATATTACAAATAAAATCAATACAAATGTGAAAATTTAAAACGTACACTAAAACTCCGTTGATTCAACCTCTTTATTCAACAACACAAATTATCAATTTTTTAGTAAAATAATTTTGTTGTAATTGGAAATGGTGACCAAGATGCGAAATTAAAACTGAAAAAATCAAATTTATAAGGCACAAACACAATCGTTCATCATACCATATTTAATCTTAAGACATGATTAAAATTTCAACAAAATGCACAATGGTTTGATGGCTAATCAATGCAAACAGACTTCAAATAAATTGAATTACATATCGTCACTGTGTATATAATAAATCCTATGAGCCGTTTAGTACATTCTGAGATGAACGATTAAATTTGTCAATTTTTCATATAAATAATAGAAATGTACTAAAAAAACATTGCAGTTCATCTGGAAAGTTTGCTTAGGATTATTTAAAATATTTTTTATAAATCTAGTAAGTGCAATTATGTTTTAAAACAGTTTTATTCGTTTATCTCAGAATATACTAAAACGTCACATAAGATTAATTATATATAAAGCGACGATATGTCATTTTGTACTAGGATTTTTATGACTGCGATTTTTTTAATCATTCAATCCACTCATTGTAAAGACTGATTTGACAATATTCAATTTGAAATTGACAATAGTTAATATTTTGAAAATGTTAATGAATGATATATGATGGGTGTAGAAATTATGAATCTCACCTAGTGATCCAGTAGTCAGCGTTATTATTAGGTCCTTACATATGAAATTGGCGTTTAGTATGGGAGGAACATAAAGCCGATTTTTTTTATTATAATATATTTATTTAATCAAAGTATGTTCCATTGCTATCTATGCACTTTTACCATCTCATAGGTAGTTCATCGATCCCTTTACTAAAAAAACCATTCGGACGGGAATCAATAAAATCTTTGAAGGCGGTTTGGACTGCCCCATCGGAGATGAATTTTTTCCTTTGCAAGAAGTTATCCAAATTTCGAAAAAAATGGTAATCTATTGGGGCAAGGTCCGGAGAGTACGGTGGATGTCTTAGACATTCCAATTGAAGCTCCTCTAATTTGGTAGCCGTCTGTTGTGCAGTGTGTGGTCTAGCGTTATCATGAAGCAGCAGTGGCCTAGAGCGATTAACCAGCCTCGGTTGTTTAGCAGCTAGCTTTTCCATCATGGTTTGCAGTTGCTGACAATAGACATCTGCCGTAATCGTCTGGCCAGATTTAAGAAAGCTATAGTGAACGACACCAGCACTAGTCCACCAAACGCTCACAAGTAACTTTTTTGGAGTTAATTTTCGCTTGGGGCATGGTTTGGCTGGTTCGGCAGGGTTCAGCCATTGCGATGAGCGCTTCCGATTATCGTACAGGATCATTCATTATTGTGCCGGTTGAGTAATGTAAAGCAGCAGTCAAGGCGCGTTTGTTGATTTGCTTCACTCACTTCGTGAAGTACCCACCTTTCAAGCTTTTTCACCTTACCAATTTGCTTCAAGTGGATTAAAACAGTTTTATCACTAACACCGCAGCCTGCAGCTAACTCGGATGTGGTTTGCGATGGATCCGCTTCCACAATAGCCTTCAATTCTTCATTATCAACTTTGGTCTCCGGCCGTCCACGGGGCTTGTTCTGCAGGTCGAAATTTCCAGAACGAAAACGTTGGAACCAAAAACGCACTGTGTTTTCTTTTGCGGCACCGTCGCCATACACATCATTAATCCTTCGAGCCGTTTCTGCAGCACTGGTGCCACGGTGGAACTCGTACTCGTAAATAACGCGATATTTCAAGTTTTTCATTTTGTAAACTGAGTGACGCAAAGAAAAAAACAATTGAGGAAAAAACAAATGAATTATAATTTTCAAAACACAAATACATGAGTAAAATAGCTGTATAAATTTGGATTTGGAATTCCTAACCAAAGAGAAGATATTTGAGATCAAATTTGCCAGTACGGCAAAACACCAATTTCATATGTAAAGACCTAATATTTATAAATCGTAATTAATTTATTTTGATATAAAACTTTTCAGACGTTACGCATAGATTTGTATTGAGGCTAAATATTTTACAGATATACAAGTTCTTTTTTAAATAGAGATGCGAACACGGAATATGTATCGCATTAATATTCTTACTATTTTCAAACTAAGCTAAACGCTTGTGCTGTGAAAATAGGACTAACTTGCTTATGTCCAGGAATGGGGTTCGAACCACCAACCACCAGATCACTAGGCGAGCGTCATGACCACTACAATAACAAGCTAGTCGATTTATATCAAGGTTCAAAAAAATCCAATTTTTATATTAAAAATAAAAAAATCGGATTTTTTGACATATATCGGATATATAATATCAAAAATTGGATATGTATCCAACCTTTTTTTCTTTCTTGCACACGTCGATTGATACACACTCGAAATAATTTTGTACATTAATTATTATTTATTAAATAAATGAATTGCATACTGAAAAAGGTAATATATGAAATTATTATATATAAGTTATAAAAGTTGCTCTTTCTAATGTAGTATTATGAGTGTTTGTTTCTTTGTGTGAAATAAAAAACGGATTATATGAAATAAATTAATCCAAAAACTAACCGTAGTACCTTTTAAAATACAACTAGCGCCATCTAATAATGAACGCAGATATCAAAAAATAACTTGTAGCACGTTTTAAAACATATCTAGCGCCATCTAGTAACGACTGCAGATATTAAAAAAAAAACAATTTGTAGCATTTTCTAAAATACAACTAGTGCCATCTATTAAAAAACGCAGAAAGTTTTTTGGATATATATCAAAAGTAAAAATCAAGCCATAAATATCATGATATCATCATCATAAATATCATCCGCAGATATATATCCTCGAACCCTGATTTATACTTATTTTACCAATCATAATACTTATTTTAACTCTACCCTTCACCCTAATTCTTCAATCATCTTCACATTGTGAAACCTAACCTAACTAATCTAACCCTAGCCTTCACCCAAATTCTTCAATCACTTTTACGTTGTGTACATATTTTTTATATCATTTTGATTACCTCTAGCAAATCCTCTTCTGTTCTGGTCCTTGGGATTTGAGAAGCTCTTGATTCCCCTGTAGACTGTGTTTACCATGTTTGGGTGCAGGTCACACATTTGCATGTAGCCGTTGAGGCCGGAGAAACATCCCTCAAGCACAGGGAAGGACACCTGGTTAAAAAAAAACATAATGAACTCGTTCAATAGAAAACCAAGCTATTCACAATCAGCTGATTTTGGCTTTAATATTGATGGACTTTCTTATGGAAGGAGTTTCCGTCTCCATACTTTGAGCAATGTTTAAATTACTGATATTCCATACTGCATCATCTAAAACATGGGTAAGTAAAACAAAAAATAGTGAAATTAATGTATACCTATTTTATTCCTGTGGCTGTAGAATGTTTCCTAAATGAGATATTGAGAAACTATTACCAACATTATATTTAGAAATAATCTGATCTGAGTCAAGAAGTTAAGTTTAAATAAATATATTAAGATTATTACAAATCTACAGAAATCCAAAAATGAAACTGGAGAATTGATATGGACTGACATAATGTTAAGGGCCGGTTGTATCACTTAGGAGTTTGATAATTGAAAATAAAGAAAAAATTTAAACACAAATCAAGATAAATTACCAAACATACCTTAGCTCTTTCTTCTTGAAGAACAAGTAACAAAGATTTGATTAAAATCTCTGAATGTGGCTCCATCAGTTCAGGATATCGCTGGCAAAGAATACCTGGGGAAGAAGAATTTGTGAAAATCAATATCCACATCATCACAGAACCAGCGTGTCTCCGAAACCGGGCCCGCCGCACGGAGTAGAGAAGATGGAAGCCACAGGGCTTACCACCTATCGTCGGCAGGTTTGAGGATCCTTCACTATTCACACATTTCTTCCATCCCCTGCCTCCACCCCTATTTTTTAGTGTATTTCATGTATTAAATTGACAAAACAATAATCCCTGTCCTAACACCATTCTACATCTGCAATACCACTGACCGGGCCCCCGCTACGACCGCAGTCCCCATAAGGCACACACAATCAACACTGTATTGTATACGGGCACCCATCATATACCAGGGTACGAAGCTAGGGCCGCAGCTAAACCCAGCCAATAACAACACAAAAAAAAATGCAAATAAATGTGTACGTACATACATAGTTAATTCTATTTTTGTACTAGCGCTGGATGGGGTGCTAACAAATACGCATAAGAGATTAACAATACACGATTAATCAGGAGCGGTGAAATAAGATTCTGTAAGATTAACTAACGGTCCTAGGTCAATTTTTAGGCATTATTTCACATTTTTATCTATAACTATTGAATCCCATCTGATAGTATTCATTTATATATTAAATTACAAATATTTAATAAAAGATTATCCAAAAAAATTGTGGAAATAACCAAATCCATTTTTGTTGGTCTTTCCAGGAATGCTCAATACATACAAATCATAATTTCTCTTGGATTATAACAGAATTATAAATATATTCACAAATCTTTTCTGATTGTTCTTTTAATATGAGAAATTACATTTAAATATTGGATAAACCAGGCATAGATAATCGAGAATACTGTGTATTTTAGACTAAATAGAAATTCAGAACAGCATACCGATGAGTTGGTACTGCCGGGCCCGCAGCGAAGGCTTTTCTGTTCTGCGCGGAACCTGACTGAGCAGCAGCTCTACAACGGGGGCCACGTGCTGCTGCCAGGAGCCCCCCACCACTGAGAAGAGAACCACCATTGCTTTCTCCTTCATCTTCACTTCGCAAGCACTCCTCAATACCTTCAGACATACCTAAAACAGGAATTACAGAACATTTACCACGTTATTATTATTAGCATCATTTGATTAATTGAAGTTTTTTTTTCAATTTATTATTGAAGTACCTAAGTAATAAAAAAATATATATTTCCTAACATAAATAGAATTATTTATTTATTTAAAGCCCATATGGCTTTAACATAATAATACAAAATTTACAATATAAAAAAATCACATAAGATAGATATGTAGTTAAAAAGATTCAGGTACAAGGTTACAGTAACAAGTAAAAATCACAAAAGACAGATAGTTATACATTAAGAGGATAAAGTACAGTATAAAGTACATATAAAAAATTTGAATAAATTAAAAACAGAAGTGAAAAAGAGAAGTTTAAACAGGAAAAAGAAAAATTTATTTATCCATTACCAAAAAAGTGCATTAATTAAAATGTATACTGTTGTATTTTGCTATAACTTTGTGGTTATTCATTATGAATATAATTAAATTAATTAACTTTGTTTATCACCACTAAAATTTATTTGGTAAAACCAACCGGTTTCGGAAACAACGTTCCTTCGTCAGCGTATACTTAATACTGATTGAACTTTACAAAATTATAAACAATCATACTTCAGTGTTAAATGGGGGTAAGTGTTAAATGTGTCCAAAGGGGGGTACATTTCTGAGTTCTCTGATCAATATTTCAGATCCTGGTACCAGTGCGGTGCGGTGGGTATAAACTTAGGTTATGCTGTGACCGACTATATACCTATATTAAAAAAAAATATATACGCATATACCTATAAGGGTATAAACGTTTTCATTTTTTTTAACTGTATATAATGAACTATTTTGAGTAGCTTCAATCTACAAAAATAACTGCACTATAAAAGAAGTATTGTAAACAATATTTCCTAAATAAATAAATATTTTATATATAGGTAATACGGCAAATTTTTTAAATATATTTCGAAGACGATTTATATATAATTAAATCGGGAATAATACTAACTTCAGATATATGTTTCTTTTCACAAAACTAAATCAAACATTTTATAATATCATCGATGGCAATGTCGTCGTAAATAATCATTATGATATGACAGATTGTATTTACATTCACCATAGAAATGACAAATAGAATTTACACCAAAAGTTTTGGGTGGAACTTGTAAAAAATAACATTTCTGCCATGACATGCGCGTAGTTCTCACCTGGGATAGGATTTTTCGAAGAAACACACTATTCCATGAAAAATTTACTTGTCTATTACACAAAACTCGCAGCATAGAACTAAGTAAAAATACACGGTTTCGGATGAATTTTTTCTCGACTTGATCTATGGAACGAGTTTATTGGGCGCAAACAAGTGAGATAAATGAAGAATTGACATGAAGTTAGGTACATAAAAGTCGGAAATAAAACTTCTAGCCGTAAGACGAATTACGGCTAGAATTTTAAATTGGAAAAAAACAGATAATTACAGCTAGAATTTTAAATCAACTCTTTCAACAATAAGGATTATTTAATTAATATTTGTTTCCCAGAATCTTTACTAATGCACAGCTTTTTTGCTTGTATGCGCTGCATGCCACTGCCTGCTACAGGGTTTCTAATATAACAGTGAAGTCTTGTGACCACGACACATGAAAGAATAGCCCAGAAAAGTGAAAATTTTAAATGTATCTGTAATCCATAATTTTGATTAAGATTTGTTAAAATTGTAAGTGTATCTATTATTTACAACTAAAACAATATTTTAATTCGAATTAAACACTATAATTTGCAGGTCGAAAAATATTTGTCTAATTTGTAAGATCAGAAAACAAAAAAATGAATAAAATTTTAGACACATTATAAGACAAAATAAAACAACTTACTGAGACAATGTTTTCTACATATTCATCAAGCTTTTTTGTAAAACTGTCCAAAAGTCTGGAAAATAATGAAAATATTTCACGGATGGCAACATTGAATTCTGTATTGCTAAAAGAAATCTCAACAAAATTGGGCAGGCCCTTGAACTTCACATTTGTGAGAGAAGGTTTGGAGAACAAATGTAAGATTGCCGCATCTGCAAAAATTAATATAATAAGCGAGACAGGACGAAATATTTTAAATTAAGAAATTACTCTCTTAAACTTTTGTTAATTATGATAATATTTCCATAGACATTAAATTGGAAATAGTTTTTTTTTTCTAATTTAATACAATTAATTTTAATTTATATTTGAAAAAGCAGGTCACATTAAGATTTAAAGCGTATTCTTGCAACTTTAATTTTTCCTGGTTAAATTCTAGTTAGGTTAGGTTGCACAAAATTTCCAAAAAAACGTCAATTTTAGGGATGTGTTATCATCATATTCAAAGAAAATTAAAATGATTCATTTAAATAGTTTTTTTTTTATAAAATGTTTATGAATTTTGCTTCATAACAGACTTTGTCTAGTGAAGCAACTACCTTCTTATGTATATATAACTTCATATGAAATAAATAAATAATTAAACATTAAAAACAAAAACAAAAATTATCTATTAAGTAAGAACTTTATAAAATTTATACATAAAAAGTAATTTAAGTATAATACATGCTCTGTTCAAACCTTCAAACAATTACAGATTCTGTATGTCAAGATAAGAAAGAAATTAGTACCTATATGAATACAACGGAACAGAAAATTCCCTTCGACGAAGCATGCCAATATATAAAGTTGTAGACATGGGTACCCACTAACTAAAAGCTTTTTAATATTTTTTAACCACTAAAGTTTAACACCCGTTTACAGAATCCATTAAATATTTAAGTAAATTTCATAATGATACGAAATGATAGATTCTGTTAACTAAAATGCTAAAAGAGACAGAAATACTTTTTTGACAACACACCAATTTCTGATTCAGTAAGGTTTCCTTCTTCAAAGTGTGACTGGATATTTAAAATGATTCTTTCGGCTTCTTTTCCATCTGGTTTAATAAAAGCATCGTTTAAACACTTAATCCATAACTGTATCTCGTTCATTTTTTAGAATTAATGTAGAAATTGTAGAATAATCACATTTAAAGTTATAAATATAAACCGGCACACAAGATTTCCCGCCTACGGAATGCAAAACACATATATTATCATGAATCTTATCATTTAGATGTGGGAAAGTATTAATAAAAAACAAATAAGATATAGCATTATGTCTTATTTGTGTTAGAGAATTATCAATATTGTAATACAAACGTTAAGATGGATACTGGGTTTGACGTTTAACCAAACTTTTGCAGCTGATTTTGAAGTTTGAACAAAGCAAACAAACATCACTTGTCACTTGCGCAAACATGTCGAGCTTTGATCATAGACATTTTTAGAACATTTTCGTCACACAAGCAAAAAACTGCCTTGGCCATCGATAGAGGGTCCAAAAAGACATGACCAAAGTAACATCGAAAGCAATATGTCCACTCAATTAAAATATAAAATATTAAAACTTAGTCCAATAATTTATTGATTATATTATAATAATCGTACACAATATTTTTAATTATTCAGATATTATAGGGTCACGCAATTAGACGTACTTTAAAATTGAAACTTTAATTCGTTATACAAAAAATACAGATTAATGTTATCTGCGACTGATTTTGGCAGTCCCATCATTTATAAACGCTGTAAGGATGCAAATAAGGAACACTTTTGACAAAAATTTTATGTTTCAAAGCCTTTAATTATTTATTTTCAAAAAGTTTACAAGTTAAGCAAAGCAAGTTTAAAACTACATTGATTTTTAAACAATGACCGGTCTCGATACCACAGGACGGACGCACAATAACTATTCCACAAATTAAATATATAAAGGATTCTACGTAATTCAAACAATGTCTTCTAAATATTAATGTAGGTTAGAATGTGGCCTCTTTTATGGTGGGGAATAGTGTAGAGACTGAGAGGGAGACATTATTGTGGAATATATTTGATACATGGAGAGTTCTTGTACGTCCGATCTGAGGGAGATACAGCGGTATCAAAACCGGTCGACATAAATCAATTTGATTTTAAACAGTTTGTTAATTTTTTGAAAATAAGAATTATGTCCAGCTAAAAAATCTAACGCTGTAAATATAAAAAATAAAATAACATTACAATTATTTTGATTGCTTTCAAAACATGTTAAAAATAGTGTTAAAAACCAAGCGATAAAAATTGCAAACTTTATATAGATGCCTCCTCTTTTGTGCTCAACCTCAGAAATTATTTATTTATTTATTTAATTCGGCCATCCAACAGGGCTCCCTCAATTAAAGGATAACACAAATAGGACATAATCATAGATAAGTCAATTTGACAATGACAGATCATCATCATCATCATTTAAACAATTGTTCCAAATTTAGCTTTAACATAGACATAAAGGGGCTCGTGATGTATATAATATACATGATAAACATGATCAGGGAGGGGGGCGAGTTTCTAGTATCTGCTTTACCATATGACGATATTCTTCATATTGTGTTAAAAATATCTATTATATAAGCAAAGCATTTTTGCTTCTCTATATTTAAATTTGAACATTTTAAGCAATATCGGAAATTACCAGATTAATTGGACCTATTTGTTTATCAAAAAAGAACAAAGATCAAACAAAGAATAAAGGGGGATTTCTATTGAGTCGCATTTAAGTATTGTTTTGTTGATATACTCGTATATTTATTATACTGAGCATTTGTCCAATATATACATTTTAAACTTGTTATAGTTAAAATGTTAAACTATTAAAATTGTTACAATAGAATATATATTAGAAATTACAATCTTTATATCATAAAGATTGTTCTAATTGTACGTTGCAAAAAGCAGTTCCCAATATTTTGTCATATTATTATGTTGGCTTTCCAGAAATCACAATAAATATTAAAATTTTATTTAATATAAAATAATCCCTCCCTCACCACACACAAGAATCTTAATTCTTTTTGGTGAGGTATAACATATAATAATAATTTGATTGTTAATATTTGCTAGTTATCATTGTTACCAAAGAAATCATATGTATTATCTATTAAATAAATAAATAAAATAAAAATACAATATAATTAATAAAAATGAATTTTGTTTTCATCACTTTTGTATTGAAAAATATTAACGTGTTTCAGAGCACATGGCCCCTTCGTCGGGATACAATTAGTATACAATTGTATCTTCTCACGTACGCTCTTCGATTATTGAAGCTTTTCCTTCAATATTTTTATGTAATGCTGGATGTAACGTAGTAGATAGAATGAATAAATTATCGCTAAGGTGGTTTGGTCATGTGGAACGTATGAGCGAGGAAAGGATGGTAAAGAAAGTATGTGAGGCGATGTTGAAGGTGGCAGGAACAGAGAGCGTCCGCGAAAATATGTTACCGATATACATAAAAATATCTCACTACAATTTTCTCACTGACTGAATTGTGAATTTACGAAACATTTCAATTGTTAAAGATTATAATGTAACTATAGTTCTTATTGTGGTATGATTCTGTATTACTCATGGCTTTTTGCAACCGTGTACATATTATGTATCACTCCGTGCTCGGGGGCGATTTCTCAATTTCTGGGAAATTCTGACGTCTAACATTATAGCAATAGCATTGACCAAAAATAAATATATTTTACTCAGTTAACGAACACACTTTGGCTGAGCGGAACCACTGGCACCAGACCAGAGTATCACAGTCATATCAGTGCTGAGTGCATATACCTACTTTTCTTTTATTATGACAACACCGTAAATAATTACATTTTGTAAAAACAAAATGGATGTCGCAGTAGTGTCGTGAATATTGTGAACATTTGGGGGCGTATTATTATGTGAGTGTTCGCGTTTCTGACTAAATTTCGTGCAGTTATTATATAAAAGAAAATTATCTATTGAAATTGTTCATTCTTGATTTTTTATTTTCATTAACATAGTAATTAAATGCATTTTTATACGGGACATTTAGACATGAAAATATATGTGCATTAATATTTTCATTCGGTAAATCTTCATATCGAGACAAACAAAGTCAGTGCGCTCTAATTGTGAAACTGAATGCCCTGATTTCTCTTCGGAGTAACGGGTGAGCGTTGTCACGTCAGTGATATTTTGCATTGTCACAATAATTAATCGAAATAATTAACTTTTCAGTTGACATTTCCGCTTTGTTGTGCGCGGTTGTAAAAGTTTCGCGAGTGACCGTGAAAATATTTGCATCATACTGTGTTATGCATTAGCGTTATAAGATGCAGTCTACTTCCGAGGGTTATTTTGATGTCATCGGCCTTGCTAAGGAGCTGCGAAGTGAAAAATTGTTCGTACAGTCGGAACTGGAGTCGCTCCGTCAGTTGAACGAACGTCTGGAGAAAAGCGCTCTAGAGTTAGCGCAAGCTACATGGACCAGCACGCAACAGAGGTCGAATTTGAAGCAGATCTTCGCCCAAGGCGATTTCAGCTCTTCATCATGCTGCCAAAGAACAGATTATGTATTGTCACCAGTTTTTGTAGACGCCCACAAAGTTCTCAGATATCAGGTAAACAAATGCATAAAAATTTCGTAATTAAAATTTGTTTTTGTTAAAAAAATTATTACTATGCGGAGAATTACAAGGGACGTTTTCAATAGTTATTTGCCTGATTCAAATATGTTAATTATTACTGATTATTAAGAGTGTATCAATTAAAGAGTAGCTATTAGTTTTCCTGTTGCTAATTTTTGTGATATTCGGTTATTATTGCTATTGTACATAATTAATTAATGTATGTTTTCTTTTAAATCTCAAATCTCTGCTTACTTTCAAATACATAGATGTTACAGTAGGCAAACATATAGCATGTACATAATATATTGAGAATGTTTAAGGGTGCATGATAGGAGATAAAATTTCGCCTTTGAAACATGCATAGAATAGTGATAAAGGATACTACAGACTTAGTACCTACTGAGTCCGATGAACATTGTCTTCTGCATTTTCCAATATGTATACACCGATGTATATTGACTTATAGTGTGAACTTTAAAGTTCAAAACTGCTCACTGTAAATTTTTGAAGGTCTGCCGTTTTTCTCTTCCCTCATTTTTTTTTATTACATTTTTGTTGTAATGTTTTAATACTGTTTTCTGACTTTTGTTTAAATTTTATTGTAATGTATTTTAAAGTCAACTAGTTTCAAATCTACATCCGTCAACAATAAGACATTTTAAAATGAGATGCCATCTCCTATTATGTATTTCATTAATTAAGAAAATGTGTGGGAGGAGAAGAGATAGAAGAATAAAGAGGGAATGTAACCCGATTATACTATAAGACTGTTCCAGTCTCATATTTTGCTGATACAGATTGTTATGGGTTAGCAGAAAGCAACAGGCTATCACCGATTGCTATCATCAGGCTCTGCAGATATGGCCAATGTCTTAGGAATTGATAATACAGTAAAAAGGACAATCTTTGTTATGTTGTGTATCTCTTGTGTTATTTTTGGTAAAATCAATTATGTATTTGTCACTAATAATGATTTGAAAATGAGTCTCCTTTTTTAGGTAAGCTAAACATATGTTAACGCATCATCTTCAGTAATATTACTTTCCAATATGAAATGCTTTGATTTCATCTGAGAAACTGTGGGTATTCACAATTCTTTATTTCAAAACTTTTCAATTCTTATAGTGCAGTCTCCTATCGGATGCTGGCAAACATATTAGTGATTTTTTTTATTTTTTTATTTTTTATCTTAATTATTTAGTTCTACAAATAATGTTGTTTGGGCTAACACATATATGATTTCACTTTGACATATTGCATTCCATCTTGTAGTATATAGACAATTATAGTTGTCTCTGTCGTCTCGAGCAGCGCACGCGCGGGGTCGCGGGGCGGGCACTGGCCGACCGACCGCCGAAAGAGGAAGACGCGTGGACGCTTGCAACGAGCCGATATCAGTGTAGTTAGTGTTACTTATACTTAATATTCACCTGATCAATAGTGTACATTACATGTGGCGACGAGATAAACTGTGAGTATTTTAAGGATTTTTACACTTAATTACAATAATAAGGGAGCAGAATGGAATGAAATGTAAAGACAAGTATACTCATTTGGCCGCAATTAGCGTAGGTATTATTTTGTTTGTTTCACGTTTCAGGTAATCTAGGTTTCTCTGAGAGTATTTCAGGGGCGTGACATATGTACATATTTGTCAACCATACCTACCTGCTTATTAAAATAAATGTTCTTCGATAATCACCGAAAGTATCGTGCGGTGAACAGTTTTATTGCAGCTAGGCATTAAATGTGATATATCATTAAATTGCGGATATCGATGAATACTCAGGGTACAACTTGCATTAAATTGCGGAGATTTGCCGATATAGCATTAAATTGCGGATATCGATGAATACTCAGGGTACAATTTGCATTAAATTGCGGAGATTTACCGAGATAGCATTAAATTGCGGATATCGATGAATACTCAGGGTACAACTTGCATTAAATTGCGGAGATTTGCCGATATAGCATCAAATTGCGGATATCGATGAATACTCAGTGTACAACTTGCATTAAATTGCGGAGATTTACCGAGATAGCATTAAATTGCGGATATCGATGAATACTCAGTGCACAACTTGCATTAAATTGCGGAGATTTACCGGTAGGTATAGCATTAAATTGCGGATATCGATGAATACTTGGTGAAAAATTTGCATTTAATTGCAGAGATTTACTGGTATAGCATTAAATTGCGGACATTCCCCTGCATGGCATTAAATTGCGAAGTTTTCATGGTTTAAAAAAAATATATATATATATAATAATAATAATAATAAAATATATATATATGTTTATACTTTGAGCACCCGTTCCAATACTCACGTACTACAGTACTGTACAGTATGACGACTACGTTTCGTTACTTACCTTGTCAACAGGTAGCTCCAATGGCACAGTACACTCTAGAGAGGTTCGAATGTGAAGGGGAGGTTGGTTCAGTCTCTGTCCGTTGGGAAAGATGGAAAAGGAGTCTGAATATTTACCTCGAGGCGGCAGGCATAGACACCGAATCAAAGAAAAGAGCTAGCCTTTTACATTTCGGTGGTCCCGAGTTACAAGAAATCTTCTTCAACATCCCGGGAGCTAATGCAACTGACGGCGAACTTTTTAACATCGCGATTGAAAAATTGGACAACTACTTTGCACCTAAACAGAGCAAAGTGTATGAGCGACATCTGTTTCGTCTCCTTAAACAGGAACAGGATGAAAAATTCGAAAAATTCCTTGTCAGACTTCGACTACAGGCCAAGAAGTGTCAGTTTGGTGAAAAAGAAGACGAGCATATCATAGACCAAATAACTGAAAAGGGCAAGTCAGAAGAACTCCGAAAGAAGATATTGAAAACAGGGGACAAGATCACTTTGGATGAAATAGTTGCAGAAGCGAATGCACTGGAAGCCATTGATCGTCAACTAGGAGACTTTGGTACGAAACCGGTGGAAAGCCAGTCAATCAACAGAGTGGGTACAGCGACGTGGAAAGGGAAGCTAAAAAACAGATTGGAATGTAGTAGATGTGGAAGTTCCAGACATATGGCCCGCGACAACAACTGCCCGGCAAAAGGAAAGGCTTGCCTTAAATGTGGCCTCTTAGGACACTTCAGAAACCAATGTCGGACAAAACAAACTCAAAAGAGAAAATTGGAAGGAGAAGCAGTATCGGATACTCAGGGAATAGAGAAAAAAAGTAGAACAAATAATATCGAAGACACTACAAACATAAGTACGGATGAGAGAAAAGTCGACTACATCTTCAATATCGAGAACGATGCAAGAGCTGTATGTAACATAGGTGGAAGCAACGTGGAGATGTTGATTGATTCGGGCTGTAAGCACAATCTTATAACGCACCAAACCTGGGAAAGAATGAAGAAAGATAACGCTCAAGTTACCAATCAAAATCCGAACCCTGACAAAACTTTCGTAGCTTACGGGAGTGCTACACCGCTTAAGCTGTTAGGATCATTCAAAGCTACGATAAAACTTGCCGGAACATCACAGGACAGCACAACATTCTACGTGATCGAAAACGGTACGCGTGACCTACTTGGACGTGTGACGGCAACCTCATTGGGAGTACTTCAGATCAATTAAGATATCAACCAGGTTGAAACTGAGGCGTTTCCAAAATTCAAAGACGTTTTAGTTACCATTCCGATAGACGATTCAGTGAAGCCCGTTGCTCAGCCGTATCGGAGGATCCCCATCCCGCTCGAAGAAAAAGTAGAGAGGAAATTGGAAGAATTACTGAAAAGGGATATTATAGAAGTGGTGAAAGGTCCTTCTAACTGGATCTCGCCTATAGTCCCTGTTCTAAAAGATGGAGGGGACATCCGATTATGTGTCGATATGCGTCGAGCAAATGCGGCCATACAACGTGAAAACCATCCACTGCCAACGATGGAAGAACTGTTGCCAAAAGTTCGGGAAGCCAAAATCTTTAGTAAGCTAGACATACAAGACGCGTTCCATCATATCGAACTTCATCCAGACTCGAGACATATAACGACCTTCATTACCAGCAAAGGATTGTATCAATACAAAAGGATGATGTTTGGTATCTCGTGTGCGCCGGAGATCTTCCAGAAAACACTAGAACGAATCCTTTTAGGTTGCGAAGGAGTCATCAACTTTATAGATGATATCTTAACATTTGGCAAAGACGTAGAAGAACACGATTAAAGGCTTAAAAAAGTTATGAGAGTGTTAGAGGAAAATAACGTGAAGTTGAGGGAGGACAAATGCATTTTTGAAATGAAGAAAGTCCACTTCCTAGGGCATGAACTGTCAGAACAGGGAGTTAAACCACTAGACAAATATATCTTGGCTATAAAGGGATTCAGAGCCCCGACGAATATCGCTGAACTGCAGAGCTTTATGGGCTTAGTGAATTACGTGGGAAAATGGATACCCCATTCAGCAACAGTAACAGAACCCCTCAAGCAACTGCTACGGAAAAGAACGGGAAGAAACACGGACATTCAAGATGACTGGGGCGACGCCCAAAAGAACGCATTTAATGATCTCAAAGCTGGACTCATGAAGGTACCAAATTTAGGTTACTACAATCCACATGATAAGACTGTGGTGATTGCAGATGCAAGCCCAGTGGGTCTGGGTGCAGTGCTGGTGCAAATCAACAAGAACGGGCCAAGAATAATTGCATTTGGTAATAAAACCCTCAGCAGCGGTGAGCGTCGTTACTGCCAAACAGAAAAAGAGGCCCTAGCCCTGGTTTGGCCAGTCGAACATTTCAACATGTTCCTATATGGCAAGGTGTTCGATCTAATAACGGACCATAAGCCCTTGGAGGTGATATTTGGCCCAAAAGCAAAACCATGCGCTCGCATCGAAAGGTGGGTGTTAAGACTGCAGTCCTACAATTTCAAGGTGAAATATAGCCCGGGGAAAACCAACATAGCCGATCCACTATCAAGACTCTGTGAAGTGGCAACAAACCCGACGGCTTTATTTGAAGACCACGTTCAAGCGGTTACCGAATCTGCACGGCCAGTAGCCATCCCATTACAAGAGATCACTGAGAGTTCCCTTGGAGATGCAGAGATACAGAAGGTTAGAGAGGGCCTTTACGATGGAAACTGGGATGAAACAGTTAAAACCTATAAACTTTTTCAGAATGAATTATGCTTTCATGGCGATATTCTACTCAGGGGGACGAAAATTGTAATCCCAACCAAATTACGCAGAAGAGTTCTGGAAGCTGCGCACGAAGGTCACCCGG
>JADDOH010015266.1:0-48301 GCA_016648135.1 Agrypnia vestita
TCGATTCCAAAAATTTTTCAAACCATGGGGGGGGGGGTTGTTACAGATTCCAGAAATTTCTTCATATGTCTACATCAACTTTCCAAAAATTTCACGTAAAAAATACACTATTTAAAATGTGTTTCTCATACTTTCGATAACTTTGAAGTATATGTACTTTGTAGTCTTCGCTTTGAAATGAAGTGTACTATTTGAAATTTATACTTTCAATAACTTTGGTGTTTGTAGTTTGTAGTGTGCACTACACATCAAAATGTGCGAAGTGTGCACTTCAATGTAGTGTAGTACTACATTGTAGTAGTGAGTCAGAGCGGACCCATCACTAATCCACACGCCTTCAGCGTTACCTCAACGTGCATCAGACTGATTGTGCATTTTAGCAAAGGTGCACAGTCACACTGATTCCTTTGCGAATACACACGCACATTATCATTCGATCATATTCGCCACATTGTGACACAGATTTGATATATAATATTAAAAACAAATCAAACTATAAAAATTTCATACTAATAATGTGCAGTACCTACGTGTAATTGTATATTTCAAAAAAAAATATTCATTCTCACGTAGATTTTATTTTCGAGCTGGGAGATAAAAATGAAAATCTACAATGGGGGTCTCTTCGGGCAATGCTATCTCGCAACATTTGAAAAATTAACGACTCAAAGTTCCATACAGCAGCGGGAAAGGCAAGTAGATTGTTTGATTTTTGAGCCGTTCACCAATTCTTTGCATATTTTTGGTGCTTACTGAAACAATAATGAATAAAAAATAATGACGGTACTTCCGCATTTACGAGCCGCACATTTTCTGTAAAAATGGCTTTCTCGAATTCCGTACTGACTAAGAACACAGTGAATAGTGAGAAATTGTTGTACAATGTTGTAAAAAAATTCAGTTGTACTTTTGCGATGAAAAAAATTTTTATCAAGAAAACTAAATATATTCTGTCTGAGTGAGGGTGCCACTATCTGAATGGATGTGGGTGCGTATTCCTCCCATCCACCAGAATAAATTTCTATACCCGATTTCGGAGTTTAGTTAACTCAATACGTTTGATGGATAAAATTACAATATACATAACTCATGTGTAATGAAGCGTTTTCAGTTTGTGTGGGAAATCCATAGGGCAGACAAGATTGAAACATTTACCTACCAGAGATCAAATCGGTGTATTACAATAAATACAAAGCAAGTGAACATTAGTCAGTAAAGTTCGAAATAAAGCCAAATGTTAGGTATGATACGCGCGATAAAGAGTTAATTGGTGGTGAAGGTAATTCCGCGCTGATCCGCTGGCGAAATGGGAATAGTGTTCTAAATGCAATTGCACCAACAGAAATTTGTCAGTTGAGGTAAGACTTGCAGTGCACAGTTGAGTTCTGGTACCAAAACTCCAACGCTGTTTTGAACTAGTAATTGAGCCATAATATGTAGGTGTTGGGAATATTCGTAGGTCGATGGAATGAAAGAACGATCTGTTGTTTAATGTTTATTCCTCGACCGGAGTTAGGTTCCGGGAGCAAATAAAATATACAAGTTACAGTGTGAACAGAAGTTAATTATCAATCACAAAAATAAAATAGTAAAAAGTCGAAAATATAAAAGAGATCGGACAAAGAGAAATGTACTGCAGATATGAGACGCGGACCAAAAGGTTTTCTAAACAACGACCGGGCGGTACTTGAGACGAATCCAGACTGGGGCACGGCGTCATCTCATCCGATTCCCTTTGTTTGCATTTGTTTACATAACCGGCGATGTCACCGCCGCAGACGTTGTTTATGTTAACCTAATCAAAAAAGGGTCCCCGCTCGTAGGCAGGTAGGTAGATGGCGCGGGCCAGCTGGGCGCCGCTACATAGGTATGTATGTTCTATATTATACCAAGATCAATTATTATCTAATAACCGAATTAATTAATCAATTAGAAAGACATACAGAAAAATCTAATTCACGAAAAAATATTAGGTTACTACTGGGATTCGAACCCGGGTCACCTCCTTTCTGGGGCCGGTGCTCTGACCACTAAGCTATAGCAACCCTCTATGTTTCCGTGAATAGCGGTGGCATTGCAAAGTAATTTCAACTACCGTATCTAAAAAGTGGATTGCTCTATGGACAAAAATAAAAATTAATCAATTAATAAAAATAAGAACTACATATAAGGTCGATATATTCACGGAAACATAGAGGGTTGCTATAGCTTAGTGGTCAGAGCACCGGCCCCGGAAAGGAGGTGACCTGGGTTCGAATCCCAGTAGTAACCTAATATTTTGTCGTGAATTAGATTTTTCTGTATGTCTTTCTAATTGATTAATTAATTTGGTTATTAAATATTTCACATAACTTTGTTCTGAAAAATTACAACTTCACAAATATAAATGTGTTCTTGAATATATACAATTATTATCGTTACTTTCTAATTACGGGTGTGTCGCTGCATTTCAAAGTAATGAATATTGTTAAAGATGCTTCTTTTTTGAGTGGTTCCATGGAAATAATTAGTGTGCCTCTACTGAAATGCCGCCTACGGGATGGTGCAGTACCTTGCATTCTGTCCAATTGCTCGAAGTATCTTTCCACATCCTCCACCAACCCAGGTAAAGAGCCAATAACAGAGCACATCACAAAGAACATAGGCAAATGGAAGTGACAATTGCCAATAGCATAGTGTCTCATGATGCCTATTTTTCAAAAAGACTTTTAATAACTTTGAGACATTGCTGAATTTAAAGTTTACAATGAGCTATGTGTATATGTATGTGTTTTGTAGTTTTTGGATATTTAATAACTTAACCTGCTTCAATATTACTTACGATATTCTTATGGCTTAACAATGAAATTTTCTGGTGAGAAAATGAAAAAATGAAATTTTTAACAAAAGAACAAATGTTTTTGATTTTACAAAGGTGACGAACTTAGCCATATCTCATACAACGAAGGGTTTGTTAGAAATTTGCCAAATATTGCTTATAGTCTTAATTTCAAATATTTTTTGCCAGGCAAAATACAAACGAAAAAATACAAAATACAAATTGAACGATGTCTTGTTCTCAGTATTTGATTTCCATGAAACAAATTTATGTGAAACAAATTTATGTGAATCAAAATTAAGAATTCAAAGTCTTCCTTCCTTTATCATTAACATCTAGTTTGTATAGAGAGCTAGAAGTAGATTTAAATTAAAATGTTACTATAGACTTATCTTGTGATCAACCAGTAAATTCAAATTAAACATGTTTTAATTCTATCACTGTAAAGATATTATCAGTGTAAAGGAGTCTCTCCCTGTAATAATATACTTAACTAGTTGTTGTGCTCGTAGAGCCATATATTTTTTGAAATGTCCATCTTTTTCAGCTCATATTATTTTAGATAAAGTATTACAGCTCAACAAGTCATATTGATTAATCAGAAACATGGATCGTGGCGGCTTACTGTATCCTCAGCCCGATATTGCAAACGAACTTATTTATCATTTCATTATTGTCCAAAAACTTATATCAGTAGAAAATGATTTTTTTTTAGAATACCTACAACAATCAGAAGCAGTTAGTTTTATATTTATCAATAAAAGCAGTTATCGAAAGGAATTTTTTTCTCACAGACTTACTATGCAATGATGGTCATTCGTCGGAGAGAATTTTAAAACTAATTTTCAAATGTTCAACAAATGCATATGTAAATAATTGTCTTAAAAAGAAAAATGATTTAATTAATATACCAACAAAGACTTATTAAATTATTTAAATATTATTATTATTGATTGTGATGATTTTGCTCTCTGGACTCAACATTTTTGTTTTCTTCATGTTTGCTTGGAGCCTCGTGTAGTTCGTTTATCATTATACTTAGTATATTTCACTCATTGTGTAATGTAAAGTTTTCACTTACAACCACTATGTCCTCAGCAAATTACATTTGTGTATTTACCAGTCTTTTTCATCTGGTAATATTAATCGAACTGACAGCCTTTTTTAAATATGTAAATATAAATTTAATTTCTTCTTACAGCTTCTATGTTGTCAGCAAATGTATGTTTACATTTGTGTATTCACCAGTTTTCTTTATCAGTTTTTTCTGGTAATATTAATCAAACTGACAGCCTTTTTTTAAATAATAAATTCAATTTTAATTTCTTATTTGTTTTATTTTCAATATTTCTCCTTATTAAATATTTCCCTTCATGATTTGTGGGAAAACCAGGGTAAGAGTTTTTTTAAATGTCTTCTATAAAATTTTATAATGGAAGATCAAAGCTAAGTAATTAATATAATATTTACTTGAAACACGTTCTGCCATATACAAGAGCCACGGAGTTATTATAATGTACCTAAGTAGGATCCCAGGGTGGAACGGGGTAGCGGGGCGCGATGGGAAAGGGGCGTGGGGCTCGCTACCCATGACAGAGATGCATGACCTTCACACAAAATGCTGTTATTGTGAGAGAGCGTTTAGTTTGGTTTTTACAGAAGGTAGTAGAAGAAACTTGAAAATTCTAATATTTTCTCTACGACATCAAGGTAATTACACTATATACTATTCTTTATTCGGAAATAAACATTATAAGTTTATTTCGATATACTTTTGGCTGACTAAAAGTCTAGTGATAACTCAAGGCCAACAAATATAACGGCCATAATACTTGTGTTTTAAATAACGTTGAGGCGCAATGGGATACACCCCGCTCAGTCCCTGATAATATTTGTACTTCTCATATTAATATGCAGGTTTATTTGATCTGGAGATGGTATATAAATATGTTAGAAAAACCAGCCGATTTTCCAAAGCTATGAAGAAACATCTTGTCCTCTTACTTCTTACTCATATGTCACACACAAAGAACTTGGCAGTAATTATGTAATAACTTGGTAACGCAATAATATTACAATTATGTAATATTATTGCGCTTCTCTCCCCATCACTCTCACAAATTACAGCCGTTAGACATTGCCTTCATGAAACCTTTAAGCTTGTACTGTATGAGAATTAAAAGAGGAAGTGGATCAGGTCGCACCCAGGAAAAGTGGTCCAGTTTTCGACACATCCGCGCTTTTTGGCCAAGTCTTCTTAAATGCAGCAGAACAGCCATTAAAGGCTTTGAGAAAACTGATTCCGTAAAACGGGGTTAATAGAATTCACGGGGTGATTAGACACAAAACCAAAAAAGTTTTTCAACCCAAAATATCCGAGTGGTATTATACTAAAAAACATACGCATTTTTTTACTATTCCATTATATTTTTTATTGAACAGCAACGCTTGATTGTCTATGGAGTGTTACACAAAAAAAAATGACGTCATAAAGGTGACTATGTAATTCGCTGCAAAGTAGAGCTCGTAAAACTTGATGTTTTTTAATAAGTTAAAGTACAAACTCTCACAAATCGTAATCAAAGTTTAGCTACCCCGTTCCGCCCCAGGTTGCCCTACCTACATATGTGTTTTATTAAATTTCTTTATGTCACACTTCATATTTAAGTAATCTTGTTTCATATAAAAAAATTAAAAGAGTTTTTATTTTTAATTGATATTATCATCTATTAAACTTTTTTATATATACAATGGACTACTTTTAACATAATAGGTTACAAGATCTGCCATATTGATAGAAATAAATTCTGGACCCTTCGTGGCGGCCATCTTGTTTTGCGTGTTGAGGCTTGTATGTGGGTAGATTGGTGTTGCTAAAGTGTGAAGAAATTGTCGTCAGACAACACGAGAACGAAAATCACCATATCAATCGCAATTTTACGTTACCTACGTACCACGTGTTGATTACCACATCCTACAAGCATCTTTGAAGGAATCTAATGCGGGAACGCACATCCTTCTCATGGAATATAACATATGAAGTTAACCATCACTGCTAACTCCTGAATTTTCTACCTGGATTAAACACCATATCACCTGCTTGAGCAGGTCAGATCTCTTCACTATCGTCGTTTTCTTAAAAAGGCCTTGTAGCTTCAGTGGAAAAAGCATTAAAATAAGTGAATAAGTAAAACTATGTTTCGTATCTAATACATAATTGAATAATCACTAACCATGCTCAACTTTAATATGTAATCGTCTTTATCGATATTACTTTTATAAAGCTTGTCAAAAGAAAATAATCTATACCTATAAAATTCAATTTCTGCCTGTCTGTTGTCTATACAAATCTACACCGTTTGTTCGATTCGACTCAAAACAGGCAACATTTCTCCCTCCCCTTTTACCCCATCCCCTCCCCTTGATATATTTTCAATTCGAATCTGTACCGTTCGACCGATTGGACACAAAATTTGAAAACTTATTTTTTAGGACCTGGCACTCCTGACAGGTAACATAGGCGCTATTTCCCTCCTTCCCTTTTAACCCTTCTCCTCCTCTGATATATTTTCATTGCAAATCTTTACCGTGGACTCAAATTTTGCAAACTTATTCTTTTGGACCCAGCGAGTAACATAAGTGACATTTCTCCCATCCTTTTTTACCCCAAGCCCTCCCCCTAATATATTTTCAATGCAAGTCTATACCGTTCAACCGATCTGACCCAAATTTTGCCAACTTATTCTTTAGGATGAAGCGGGTAATATAGGTGACATTTTCCCCTCCCTCTCTATCCCATCCTCTCCCCCAGATATATTTTCTGTACAAATCTACACCGCTTGACCAATTGGACCCAAATTTTGAATTCATATTCCTGACGGAAAAATATGCCACATTTCTTTCCTAGATATCCTATCCATCCCAGCCTGGATTAAATGGAAACATTGTTTTGAAACCTTTGTTTCCCCCCACAAACTTATTTTCAACTTAATCCTCAACCGTGCAACGCCGGGTACGAACAGCTAATAACTGATAAATCATGGCTCTGCAAATTGTTCTGAACCATTATAACTACGAGTACATGCCAACAGGTGGCAGTAATATGTCAATTTCTCTTATCTAGAACTGTTAAATAAAAGTGATGTATCATTTATATTTCTATCTATGCAAATTCTGATCATTCAAGAACATTTTCTATGTGAATCTATAACCAATAAACCTCTATTGAACACACTCTTTTTCATTTCTGCCGCCGATGTGAAAAACATTCCAGAACCAAAAACCTTGAGATAAAAGAGTCCCGCTCAGTAACAAAAAAGCTTTCATAATAAAGTTGATGTAGCTAAAACAAACTTTTGAAATTCCATCCCCGTCAGATTCTATTTTTGGGAAGTTGTAGTAGCTAAGTTTATGGAAACGTTTCGTAATCGTGCATCTCTATATATTTCTAATGTCTTGTGTATCAATTACTAATCATTCGACTATGGAAATGACTCGTAATCGCACATCTCTACTAGTGGTTTATAAACAAAAAAATCAAAATCAAATTAGTCAAGATTAGAAGAGAAAAAGTATGGCCAATGGAAAGGTGTGGAGACACAACCAATGAAGATGTCTCTTCCTGTTTCAGCAGTAAGACGTCAAGGTAAAAGAAAATGGGAATGATTTGTATTGGGTCAATAAAAAGAAATATATATTTATTTAATTGGTTTAATATAATATTGACAAAAAGCTGTGATATAAATACACTCAAAATGGTAATCACATCTGTACCAGCACCTCTATATAGTTATTATTATATCATAATAATAAATATATATAGATACCAGGATCTTAAGCGATTTATTCTTATAAATTAGGTAGGGCAACCTGGGGCGGAACGGGGTAGGTAACCTTTGATTACGATTTGTGAGAGTTTAAAAGCAATAACACCATTATTTCTTAATTTGTATTTTTATATACTTATTTCTCTTCAAAGAAATTAATACTAAACTTTTCTGAATTAATAATTACTATCAAATATTTGTGTTTGGAAAAAAAGGGAAATTTCCCACTCTGCCCCAACCCCCGGGGCACAATGGGAAATGAACCAGTGTACCAAATATTGACAAAGTTCGCAGATGAGAACACTGCCATCATCATCACTGTAGACCAGCATACGCTATGTGTGCCCTTTTTCTTCAAACGCCATAAGAACACCAGCCTTCATTAGATTTCTAGCACAAATCATGGCAATACAAGTAGGTCGCGTCTTTTTCTTTCGAGCTTTCTTCAGATTCAGTTACGATTTTTTTGTTACTTTGGTTTTGTTTTTATTTTTTTAGGTTTGTTTTCTTTTCTTTTTAACATCAGTTTTTGTTTCATTTTTATATTTTTTCACTTCCTTGATATTTCATGTCTTTTTAATAGATTCTTCTAGTTCAGTTTTGTAATGTCACTTGCGGATGTGATTGTGTCGACAATGGCACGGGCAGTGGAATAAAATATTCAAGAATTTC
This sequence comes from Agrypnia vestita, assembly GCA_016648135.1. Classification (NCBI taxonomy): domain Eukaryota; kingdom Metazoa; phylum Arthropoda; class Insecta; order Trichoptera; family Phryganeidae; genus Agrypnia; species Agrypnia vestita. The sequence goes on from JADDOH010015266.1 coordinate 8,317, forward strand.
AGTGTTTCAGTGCTTGATAGAGCATTGACAATGGAAATAGAAATATCTTCAAGTGTTTGAATAGATGACAAAGCGGCGACTGATACCGTCGGCGCTTTCTGTATTATTCTCTCAGGGTTCTCCTAGAGAATATCTGTTGTTGTTGGAAGAAAGTCATCATTCGTGAATGTAAATATATGGTTGGATGGCTAGATACCTACCAGTTTTCTCAAAGCCTTTAATGGCTGTTTTGCTGCATTTAAGAAGACTTTGTCAAAAATTGCAGATATATCGAAAAGCTGGATCCTTGGATTTTCCTGGGTGTGACCTGATCCACTTCTTTATTTAATCCTCGTATACTACAAGCTTAAAGGTTTCATGAAGGCAACGTCTAATAGCTGTAATTTGTGGGAGTAGTGGGGAGACAAGCATTATAATATTACATAATTGTCACGAGCTAAATCTATTACTGCCAAGTTCTTTGTGTGTGACGTATGAGTAAGAAGTAAGAGGACAGGATGTTCCTTCGTAGCTTTGGAAAACCGGCTGGTTTTTCTAATATATTAACACACCGTCTGCAGATCGAATAACTTGCATATTAATATGAGAAGTACAAATATTATCAGGGGCGGAACGGGGTATACCCCATTGCGCCCCACTCATTATGGGTCAATATAACGTTATTTAAAACACAAGTATTATGGCCGTTATATTTGCTGGCCTTGAGTTATCACTAGACTCTTGGTCAGTCAAAAGTATATCGAAATAAACCTGTAATGTTAATTTCCAAATAAATAATGGTTTATAGTGTAATTAGCTTGATGTCGCAGAGTAAATATTAGAATTTGCAAGCTTTTTCTCCTACCTTCGGTAAAATCCAAACTAAGTGCTCTCTCGCAATAACAGCGACCAATCCGTAAGATACAGCACAGTGAATTGAACGTTTTGTGTGAAGGTAACTCGTCTCTGTCGAGGGTAGCGAGTCCCACGCCCCTTTCCCATCCCGCCCCTCTACCCCATTCCGCCCCGGGTTCCCCCTACATATTATTATGATCCATGTTGAAGATTAATAATCATTAAGTATGGTATATAAAATGCTTTGGCAAGCTTTAAACTAGCAGCACAGTTTTAAAACACCGCAATTCACTAACATTAAATTAAAATAAAATTAAGTTTCACCGTACAACTATTGGTCTTGAGAAAATAATCCTTATCAGATATTTGATTTGATGGGTTTCTTATAATGTAAATCCATCACTTTATTCATAGTAAAGCACCCCGATGACTAGGGAGGTTTGGGAGGTTTACAGAATTTATAGTGGGACCATCTACTTTCACTTTTCTTTTATCAGAAGCCTAAAACAGAAATTATTATTCACCATACCACGAAACTTGAATACTTAGAAATATTACACCTGGGGAACTTTATTTTTATGATTTAATTTATTTACTAAACAAAATTTTGTTTCGCAAATGCATTACGAAAACAATGTTACGTGTGTTGGAAATTTCTGTAGCATTAAAAATACACTAGAAATGGAAGTTATTTCTGAAAAGTTAAAAATTAATTACTATTAAAGATGTATTTGCAGTTTTAATAATTTGTTGCACATACTGAAAATATTTTTATTTCAATGTTTATAAAAACGGCAAATCTGGATACCTGACATCACAAAACAAGGTTAACAAATTTTATACTGGCAAAATCTAACTCTAAAAAATCAAAATTTAATTGATATAAAACTGAACTTTTCTATTTCAGTTAACTAAGTTAAATGGCACTCACTATAATGCAAGTCTGAAAATGGCTAGAAATTTTTACATAATCTATGACATTATCATCATGAGAGTAAAGAAAAAACATTGTAGGTATGGAAAATGGACACTGCAGCATTTTGGTTGTATTTTAAAATAAAAAGTATAAAAATGTCAGGATAAATAATATTTGTGACACCATCCAATTTATTACTTTCTGCATTTACACTTAGTGCATATATTTTGCCTATAAAATTAGTAAGCAAAACATACCGCATGGAAATAAAATATTTAGAAGTATAACATATAAAAAGTATTTTCAGAATTGAAAAAAAATCACAATGCACAAGCAACATGCAAAATTAGCTAAATTACTCAGGTGTTTTCACACTTTTTGAGACACTTAGTGTCCAATCGTTTAATATTTTTCACAGAAAAATATCAGTAATTTATTATAATTTTCAACAATCAATATATACACGCAGCCTCATTTTAAAATTATTTGTACTGAATTAATCTTAAAACATTTATATCATTTACTAATTTGGATGTCTGGGATACAAAAATGACTCAATCCCATAAAATAGTATTTATAATATAATTAAGGTTGTAATTAATACGTGTAACTTATGGTTTAGAGTAGATATTTCATAAGGCTGCGTGAAATTCACTTTAAGCATGAAAATATTTATTACAAATTTAAAATTAAACTGTGTTCTGTAAAACACTTGGTATGAGATAAATTTCTATGTTTGGAGATGTATACCATCTAAACTCAATCTGAAGGTTCTTAAATGCATGGAACTTCGTGGTAATTCTAAAATACAGAAGAAACATTTTAGTTTCATAAGAACTAATTCAAAATACAATTATGTGAGCGAGCCCATATACTTTTATGCACAAATAGACTAAGGAATCTTATCTAAGACCAACACAATATATTACTTTTACTATTAAAAAAGACACTCTAAATGTGTCTTTAAATCATATCAAATTAAAATTATGTATTCACACAGATTATATTAACTCTTGTTTAACTTCGTTAAATATTGCAGTCACACATACATTTTTATTTAATCCAGCATTGACTTTGAATTATTTCTCCTCTTTTTAACGCAGAAATTATTAAAACCAAAAAAAAATAGTGGTATGTATCTTTTAATACAGATACTAATAGGTTTCTTTGTTAGATATAGGGGCATTCTTACATAGATATTAATTTATCATTTTTAAATACTCTTATAAATACCGTTTTTAAAATTGTAATTATGAGAAATTCAAACAGAAATCTGAAACAGACTCATTTCCTGGTAATCACTTAAAAGTTAATGGAGAATGAACATTTCGCATAATGCAAAGATAGCAACATTGTACACTAACTTGAAATTCAATAAATATTTTTTTTTGCTGATCTATTTTATTACTTAACCCAGAGGTACCAAAACTGACTCATAATTATCAAAAAAATTCTGAGTGTTGGAAAAAATCTAATTCAGTGTTAGCTGCAGAACTTCAAAATAGGTGGAGATATCACAATTTTATGTTTAAAATGAATACTAATATTTTACATTCATTACTTTTTGTTGTTCTTTCTAATTTAGAACTTAGATTGAGATCAATGTAAACAATACATATTTAGGGCAATTCACATACCGCTTGCCCTGGAGAAGTACCCTGACAACATTTCTCCATACTTTGCGCCGACCTCTGTACAATGCATCTGGTAAAAATTGATATACATAATTAAAATCACAGCTCGTTAAAGCGTCATTATGCAGTGAATTGAGGCAATGTTTAATTACAAATTGATTCATTGAAAAAGATCAATAAATTAAAAACAAATGTTATTTTAAAAAACCGTAATAACTGCTATTGTTTGAAAATATTATGTACCTATTACTCTCTAGAAAAATATAAAATACATTCTACAATAATTGTAATTAAAAAAGCTGTGTTAGGCAAATAAGTAGACTTGAATAATTTATTACTTAATTTTAAAAAGGAATCTCATAAACCTAAAACTACTTTATACAAAACAGTACACTGAATTTAAACAATTTTTCATGTGTTAAAAATAAAGAATAATAATAAAAATGGTCATAAAAAATATATAATAAACCAGAAACTTATCGAACTACTTTATAATAATGACAATTTTTGTATGAATAACATTACTATCTTAATCATGTGATTCCTCCACAAGGTTCAACGTGTTCACAAAACCAAGAAAATATTATGCATCTACCATCATACCAGAATCTACCCCACATAGTTGATTGAATAGTCCGCCAGTTTATCTTCTCAACACTGGAAAACCTGAATATTTTGCATATAAAATACACTATCAACACTGAGTTAGTATTCTTTATGATAAGATATTCATTTATTTTTCAAAACATTTTAACATCTACTGGAATATTGTCTGGGAGTCGAGGGCCGGCCGGCCAAAACGTGTCCCAACCTAGATCAGCCTGGAAAATAATCATCGGTAACTCGGAAGAGTTTATTGATTATTTATTTATTCATATAATGATTTTCTATGAAAAAAGTGGATATTTAAATAACTAAAATACTCGTTCCTCGCGTACAATTTTATTTACAAAAACTCACATACGGAGAGGTTAACTTCGAACTTCGAGGTAGAACTTCGAAACTCAAGGAACCCAAAAAAAACATTTCGAAGTATGCGGAACCCCGTTAATACAATATTCGTGGTAAAAAAAATCGCAATGTGATTGCGAAATCTGCCAAAAGTATAAAACTCATGAAAAAAGGCCATTGATTTTGTGAAAACTCTGTATTTTTGTAATCAATTGTACTTTTTGTCGCGATTTTTTTAAGGAAAATTATAAATAAAGAATGTTACAAAATTAAAACGGCTAATGTAATATAAATACAAAGTAAATAAAAACTGTCAAACGATTTTACAAAAGAAATTCGCAAGAAGGTGCGTAAAACAAATTGAAGTGCGATTTAACAACAAAAACTAACGAAATAATACCCAAAAATTAAAAAAAAACAATGCAAAATAGATCTGTCATAACCCAACGCGCGCAAGATGGCGCGACAGCCGTTGCGATTTTCATTAGTTAAAAAAGTCATTAGTTAAACGTTTAAAATATTTATATTTAGTGAATAGTTTGCTCCTTTTTACATTACTTCATTACTATCTTAGTATGTACTCACTCAAGCCAGAACCCAAATATGAAAGATGCCCTGTTGAAAATTAAAAATTCATATAATGTTGACATGATAAATTTTTGGAAAGAAAAAAGGAAATTTCGCTCGCAAATTTCAATCGATGTAGAGTTGAATTTTCTAGATATTTCGGTGTAAAACCTGGGAAAATGAAAAAAAAATCCGCGTAAATTGCGCGAAATATTCATTTGTGAAGGCATGGAGATGAAACGGAAAACGTGAAAACAAGGAACGTAAAATTAAAGATTTACTGTATTTATTAAGCTAATACAAAGATCGCGACATTTATATTAATAAAGTACACGATATATGTTCTTTTCACTTCACTTTTCACAAAAAAAATCGAAATGTTTTACAATTTTGTCAAATTTAAAAAAAAATCGAATTATCGGGGTTAATTTACTATTAAATTAACATTTTGGGACTTTTGGATTTTAAAAATTTCGAATTATGGCGAAATTCAAATTATAGGAATTCAAATTAACGGGGTTTTACTGAGGTTTACTCAAGAGGCTAAGGAGCATTTGACTGTCACACTTCTCTATGACATATTTAAAAATATATTGCAGGTAAATTGTACTTATGAGTCTAGATGCTACACAATAACAGGCTTTAATGTTGAATGTGTAATAATATGTATTTTCAAGATAATGTAAAAAATCCTTTTTAGAAACGAAAATTGTTTCAAAAATATCTGCTAAATTAAAATTTTGTATAATTTGATTAGCAGGGTTTCTGCCTGTTTTGACAAAAATGTAGGAATGTTCAATTCTTTTATTTCATTGGCACTTATTCCCAACCCTAGTTATTACAACAAAAAAATAATTATATTATATATGACCTGTATTCACTAAATGAGACTTGATGAAATGTCTCAGAAATTTATTTGAGATAAATCTCAGTACCGTGAAGGTACACATACATGTGAAGATTTAGATCCGGAGATAAACTCAGAAATCAGTGCTTGGGATTGGTAAGACTGACCCTTGTACACGGCTTTCAATTTGAAGCGAGGCTCAACAAATGTCACCTAGACCCATAGGCGTCTACAAAAACTTATTCTGAAAAGTTAAACAAACAGGAGGCATTTAATTAAAAACATTAAACTCTGTTTTAATTGCTGCGATGGAGAATTCACCCAAAAAATAAACAAAATAATACATATCAAATACAACCAACAAAAAGTTAAATATAAGACAAAACAAATATGAGACCCTGTCATGGCAGCAAATGGAAGTGCTGGATTCCCCGAGACTAGTATGTACACAGTGGACTTTGAAAGCCGTGAGTTGTCTCCAAAAAATGTTGTAGGAGAATAATCCTAATTGTCTTGAGATTAAAATCTTGCCCGTTGACCAAGGCCATTATATCTCAAAATAACCCGTATTTTATAAAATATAAATAATTGGTGTATTCAATTTCAAGGTTATATTGGGTTCATGCAAATATCTCAACGTTTTTTATGAGAAATTAAAAAAATATTTTTTGTTAATTATTTTACTTTTTTATTGAATATTATAATTTTAATTGGTTGTTGTGTCTGTCTCACACCTTCATACAAGCTTATTTATTCCATTAAAGTGAAATTTCTGTGACTGATGTAAAGAATGAGCCGGAGAATATTTTTATTTGCATTATTATATACATTTTTTCATCATTATCATAATTTATTTTGATTTTATTAAGTCATCCAACAGGAAGACATAATTGCTTGGTAGGACAAAATACAGAAAAAATAGTTAAATGTCTCCCACAATTAAAGGATGATACAGATAGACATAATTATAGACAAGTCAATTAGGGATGAATAACAGATCAAACAATTTTACAGTTTCATTTAAGTGATTGTTCCTAATTTAACTTTATCATAAACATAAAAGGGTTCGTAATGTATAATTCACGTGGTCAGGGAGGGGACGAGTTACTAGTATCTGCCTCACCATATGACGATACTCTTCATATTTAGTATAAAAAATAACTATTGAATTCAAAATATTATTATAATCTGAGCATATGCCATGGGAGAGGATTTCCTATTATTGGTATGATAAGTTGGAAGGGAAAAGATAATAAGCTGATGATTTCAGGAGAATCAATAAGGTTATGAATTATTTATTAATTAAATTAATTATATAGGAAGGATTGATCTGATAATATTCGCCTGTTTTCAAGAGTGTCTAATTTATGAAATTGTGTCGAGTCCAAATAGTTCTAATTCAAATTAAATTTTTAGTTAATATACTTAAGAAATGTTTTTTGAACATTTTCATTTCTCTTTATGTTAAAGTTATATGTGGGTGACCATATTGCAGAACAAAATTCAATGTGAGGTCGAATATAGGTTATGTGTAGTCTCTTAAAAGTACTAATTTGCCTGAATGGCCAAGACGCATTATGAAGCCGAACATTTTGTATGCTTTACCGACAGTCGCATCAATGTGCTGGTTAAAATTCATTTTAGAATCTAGAAACAACCCCAAGTCCCGTATCTCGTCCACATCCATGACCATATCAATACCAATAGTATATTCACATACAATACAATTTATTTTGCGGGTGAAGGAAATTTTATAACATTTAGTGACATTTGGTATCAACCTATTTATTTCACAGTAACCTGACAGTCCCTCGAGATCCTCTTGCATTTTTTGGCAGTCGGTTTCGGATTTTACTAGCATATAAATTTTCATATCATCAGTGTATGACAAATAATTACAATTTATAAATCATTTATGAATATCAAAAATATAAATATTAAACAGCAAGGGTCCAAGATGTGAGCCTTGCGGAATACCCGAGGGGACAATATAGTATTTGGATTTAAAACCCTCGATGCAAACAGATTGTAATCTCTTGTCTAGGTAAGAACTAAACATTTATATGACCTGAATAAGTGAAAATTGGAAGGAGCAAGATGTGGAGACTTAGGTGGGTGCTTAATAACATCCCAATTCAATTCCTTGAACTAATATTGGGTCATCGTTGCCACATGTAATCCTAGAGAAGAACTATCACCGCTTATATTTGTCAAATGAGGTCTATCCTTTTTACTCCCTTTATATTAACTCGTGGTGTCTGCTTGCTTGCCGGCTTGCCGTCAACAAAAACTTTGGATCGATTTTTGACCCTTTTCCCTTGATCCAATCGAGCTGAAACTTGGCAAGCAGACTCGTGGTGACGATCAAGAAGATCTATCAAATTTTCATTATAAAAATTAATAATTATAGTATAATTTCGGATTTTTAGAAATTTTATTGGTTTTTTCAAATTGGAATCATTAGAAAAGTTTGATTAGCAACGGCGCAGCAGCCTGATAACGTCGCGGAATATTTTCTAAATTTGAATTACTCCGTCGGTATAATAGGTACATCACTACGAATTTCGAAAATTTATAAAACAATTAGTTCACAGATGACAGCAAAATTGGGTTTTTTGGGAAAAAATCAAATAATAATTTATTTCTTTTAGATTTCTGCTTAGTTTTGAAGAATTCTTCTACATTACTCAAATCTGATTCTGACTAAATCATTTGACACTGGAAATTCATAAGGTATGATATTGATGATAATTGAATCTATCAAAATCTTGACATTTCAAAACATCTGACATTTTAGAAATATATTAAAGTAGCTGTTCGTACCCGGCGTTGCACGGGTTTAGGATTAAGTTGAAAATATCGCCTATGTTACTCGCGAGTCCTAAAGAATAAGTTTCCAAATTTTGTGTCCGATCGGTCACACGGTACAGATTTGCATCGAAAATATGACAGGGGGAGGGGAAGTGGTATGAGAATAGGGGGGAAATGTTGCCTATGTTACCCGCCGGGTCCCAAAGCATAAGTATGCAAAATTTGAATCGAATCGGACAAACGGTGTGGATTTATATAGAGAACAGACAGACAGACAGACATTGAGTTTTATAGGTATAGATTTCTGTAAGTTTAGTGTTATGTTATATGTTTTAATTCGTCTTTGATTATTGTTATATTTTACAAAGAAAGGGAGTATAGTAAAAACTTGGTTTTTATGGGTTAGTTTTTTAAGTGGTCTTTTGTTTCATCAATTGTTGACAATACTCTTCCATAATTTTTTGGCTGCGGTATATTGTATGGAAGCTCATAATAAACAATACTCTTGCAATCCCATCAAACACAAAGCAATACTTTTTTATGCACATTAGCTTTCTAAGTGGTCAGCGGAACTTTCCCAGGCTTAGAATAATGTATTTTTCACGTCACATTATTGTAAACTACCCATTTTTCATCTCCTGTCACTAATCGATACAAAAAATATTTGTGCTTTTGTCCAGCATTCAAATAAACGCATGTCGAAATGAGACCCATTAAATTGACAGATGAGAAGACCACACATCGTATCAATGCATATAACTGCGAAATCAACACTATGCGCTTCAGATGCCTCACCATACTTAATTGGTCAACTCCCATACTCAGCGTAAAGTATCTGGTAATTTGACAAATTTCAGCATTTGTTATGACAATCAAAATGTCATCTTCAAACTTCAAAGGAAAATTGGTTCTTGGTTTGTCCGCCAATGAAAAATCCTCAATTCGGAACGTAAACAAAACTTTGTATAACAATCTGCTAACCACAGATCTTATTGGGGTATTGTGGGGTTAAAAATAAAAGCTAAATTCACAGCATAAGAGTCGCAACATGGAATGTGACATCGCTTAGTGGAAAAGAGTGAGAACTGGCCGATGAATTAACGCAAAATAAGGTTGATATGTGCGGTGTTTCGTCTACCAAGTCTAAAGGAAACAGTTCGCGAGTGATAAATCCAAGATGGCGGCTGCATTATAAATTATATATACTCAGGAGTGAATACGACAGAGTAAGCTCAATCGGGTGTTGGAATTATGCTGAGCGAAAAATATTGCGATAATATCCTGGAATGGAGACCCATTAGCGATAGAATAGCAGTGCTACGGATCAAGTTCCAGAGCAAACCAGTATCAGTGATATCAGTATACCCCCCGAACTCTATAAGAGACTATGCCCTATTTATCAACGAGTTAAAATAAATCTTCAGAAACGTTCCGGGCAGTATGTAACGGAAGATAGTTGGTCCACAGGGTGTACAAAATGTCAACACGCAGGGAGAAATGTTGCTGGATCTATGTGCGAGTGAAAGTTTGTCCATTATGAATACGTTCTTTCCGCAAAAAGGTATTAAAACGTAAAGTGACAAATACTAGAACTAAACGAGACCCGGAGCTAGCTACAGATCACTTTATGGTCACCTACGACATTAGATGGAAAAACGAAGAAAAATGCATAATCTACATGGGAAAAACCAGATCACGAGAAAAATCAGCTACCAAAAATTGGCAGACAACGAAACAACGAAACGCGCAAAGCGTTTGCTGAGAAGGTGGAAGCTGTTTTCGAGAGGATTTCTATGTCCCCGGGGGATGTGGAAAGTGAATGGAAATGCTTCCGAGACACAGTTATCGAGGCGGCAACAGTAACACGCGATACCAAATGAGTAGGTTCAAACAAGTTCCAGAAAAGTGCTCCGTGGTGAAACGAAGATACTCGAAGGGCAGTGAAGGAAAAGAAACTAGCGTACAACCTATGGATTGGAAACCAGATGAGTAAATACGAAGATTACATACGAAAAAAGAAAAGGGCTAAAGCTATAGTGGCAGCTGCAAAAGCCCAAGCATGGGAAGAATTTGGGCAGAAGTTAGAGGAAGACTTTCAAGGGGTGCAAAAGACTTTTAAATGAAAACGGAAAGGCGGAAGCAGTACTTCGAAGACTTGCTGAACGTGCCAGGAACTCGTGTATTGATGACTATTCACCCTAATATGGAGGACATAACACTTGCGGAAGTGACAGCGATGGTTCAGTTGGCGAAAAACGGGAAGGCGAAATAAGGACAGAGATGATTAAGGCTCTTAGTCAGACTGGACTACGGTGGCTAACCCGGATAATGAACATCGAGTGGATAAGCGGTAGTACGCCCATGGACTGGCAAACGGGTATCATAGTTTCACTGTATAAAAAAGGAGATAAAATGGAATGTGGAAACTATAGTGGGATCACCCTGCTGAGCCAACCGGGAAAGACATTGGAAAGATATCGCTAGAATCCTCGAGAATAAATGTTGTAGCAACACAGAGAGAGAGAGAAAAATACAGGAAGAGCAATGTGACTTCAGGAGCGGAAAAGGGACAACAGACCAGTTATTCACCATGCAGCAAGCTATCGAAAAGTCATGGAAGTTTGCTAAGCTATTTTAGATTTAGAAAAGGCGTATGATGGAGTTTCAGGTCAGTTACTATGGAGTGTCCTACAACAATATGGTATAGACAGCAATCTGTTAAGATCAATCCAAGCCTTATATAAGGAAAGTAAATGTCGTGTCGGAATAGCAGGTCGAAAGTCGATCAATTTTATCATGAAAACGGGGCTCAGACAAGGATGTCCAATGTCTACCTTATTCGGGGTATTTATGAACAAGATCAGTCAAAATAGTATTGCTCATAATGGGGTGAGCATTGGGAAGTAGAGGTGGGGAGACTGCTATTTGCAGATGACGTCTCCCTGCTGGCAAAATCACCAGAGGAGTTACAAATAGCCGTTGACAAATTTGACGAGGAAACAAATCGCGCAGGGATTAGACTGAGCGCTGATAAATTCGAATTCATGGTTGATCAGCAGAAGCGAAGATCAATGTAACATAACATGCCAAAACAGATGTCTAAAATAAGTTAACAGTTTCAAGTTCCTTGGTGTAATAACATCTCAGGAAGGAAAGCAAGAAAGCGAATTGGATAGGAAGATAGGAACCACAAGCCATGTAGAATGATTCCTGTATTACTTAGAAAAGCGGAGCTCAGCCAGCGAGCAAAGTTGGCAGTATAAAAATCAGTTTTCAGGCCAACTCTACTGTACAGCCACGAGCACTGGATCTTGACTGAAAGAACCCGCTCAAGACTATAGGCCGTCGAGATGGGATTTCTACGAGGAATAGTAGGAGTTACCAGGAGGGACAGAATCAGAAATACTCAAATAAGATAATGTCTTGAAGTAGAACCCTTATTGACGTTTATCAAGAAATCACAGTTACGGAAGCTGGGACATATCTTGTGGATGCCGGTAGATAGACTAGACCAGGCAAGACCAGAGGGCAGAAAACCAAGGGGCCATCCTAGGAGTAGACCTTCCTGGCAGAAACATTGGAGAACTGTTGTAAAGGGATAAGGAGTAGAAAAAAAATAAGAAGATAACTTAGATAGAACCTTTGTTCTTATATAAAGTAATAAACTGAACATTATTTACAATAATCAAGAAAATATAAACATTACTAGACAGGCCGTCTAGTAATGTTTATATTTTCCAAAAAATTTGTTTTCAGCGCCATAGAAATAATCAATAATTACTGGATATTTGTATGCCATGGCAAGAGGTGCGCGCGCATGTCTCTACCAAGATTTTAATTTGTTAATAAAACATATATCTATGCAATTTTTTCTATAATATGAAGTAATATCATACTACACTATGAAAACAATTGATTCTTTTACCGATAATAGTATTTATGGGTATAATTATATGAATTTGTTGGATATGTCATTTATTTCCAATGTATACATGTTTTTTCTCTTGTCGCGATAATAAAATGACAACATTGTATCTGAGAGCCGCGCATGCATTGCAGTCATAGCAATGCTCTGATTCATTATTAATTGTTGAAAGCACACTTGAATATAGTGTTACGCACCAAACATCTCATCACAGGGTAACCATCACAAGAGGATGACTCAAGAAGGATTATCACACCTGCCACTATGTTTTGTTGACTTATATAAATCCAAAATAAAAAAAGTGACACTTCAGTACAGTCATTATTATTAATTGTGGCATATGGATTCTAAACCGCCGCTATCTATATAGATAGCGGCGGTTTTGCATCTATATGCCATAATTTTCACATCACTGATAATAATATATATTTTTCCGGCTCTTATTTCTATGAGCTGTCAACGTGACTATTACGATATTTGAATATCTATTATAAAATTAAGTATTTTAATTTATTCTATAGAAATATAATATATTTAGATATTTATGTTTTTGATATTCCGCAATTATTGTGGAGAACCGAAAAATTGGAAAAACACTTGCGCATTGCGTTACATCGCGTCGCACCTCATTTTTAGATTATCATAATAGATAAAATGATTTAAAAAGTGTCAGAAATATGTTTTTTAAATTGTAGACAGAAAATAATAAATCAATTCACACACACAAACATTTTGACATGTGCGGTTGATTGATCGGCTGTCATAGGATTTTCCGTATGTCAGATCTTGGCGCATCCACAATAAATATATCTTCGTCTCTTACTCTCATAATGTTTCACTCTACGAATAAATATGTCAAATTGAATGTACCAAGGATAATTGTTCAAGTTTTTGGTTTGTAACATTGTGGAAATTCATTTTTTAATATTTTAAAAAATGATGGTAAACACAACACTGTTTTATTCCACTATATATTTATTTTGAATTGTTAGAATGTTTTCGGGAATACTCCCATTGTCAATAACAACACGTTAGAAATCCCGAAAAATAAATATATAGTGGAATAAAACAGTGTCGTGTTTACCCTCATTTTTTAAATACCATAGGATGTTTATACGATACTGGATCTCAGGCTCGTATTGAATGAGCACCACCTTAAAATGGAATAACTCTATTTTGAAATGTGAATGTCCAGCCTTAATATTGCAGCTGGACACATCTAAGAAACCTTTACCAAATATATTAACACCATAAAACTAAATGATCAGTTGAATGTACAACAAAATGAAATAATCTCCAAACACATGCAATTCTGTAACAGAAATAAAAAGAATAGTGCATGCAATGCCTTTTTGCTAATACACATGCTAAAATGTAAAATGAAACTGTATGCATACTTTACTCTAAAAACTATAATTAAGACTGAAGATGTAAAAAATAAGTGTTAATACATTTACATTTATGTATATTTGTTAACCGGAATCGTTATGAAATTAGTTATAATTGTCACGTTTTCTGGAATTTAACACACACTCCAAAAAGCCTGATGGTAGGAAAAAATTAGTGAAACCATTCCCTGAAAAAATGTCAATGTCTCATGAGACTAGATGACTTAGGGCCCGTACGCTCTAAACAGCTGGCCAGATGGCGTCTGGCCGCACAGCCAACAACATATCGCCAGATGTAGAAAATTTGCTTATCTGTACACACTATTCTGAGGCTTGCAGCCAACTGCTGCGACCCGCAGAGTAGATGCAACCCACTCTCAGTTAGCCACACCACATTCTCATACACACTACGCGGTCAATCAACGGCCAACCGCCTCCAAGTTGAGATTGTTGTATTGTATGTGATTGTGCGTCCGCTATGGATTTTGACACAGAAAAATGTATATTTGAAATATAATAGTATCCAATATTCCAAATGTTCAAAATATTGATAAAATTGCAAAACAGCAGCAATGGCCAGAATTAACGAACATCTATGTTCTATGCAATTTGTCCTTATTCATTAAGGGTACGCGCGCACTAGCGTTTTTTTGCAGCGCAGTGAAAAAACGCTGCGGCATATCGCACTGCAGTGTTGTAACAAAGGGTTTTGAATCGTAGCGGCAAAATAACGAAGCGGCGAAAAACCTGTGAAATATTACAACTCTCTTGCAGCGCGGCGGTCAGCGGCGAAAAAATTATCTTATTGACGCTACGGTCAACAGCAAAAAAACACATATTTTTAAAGCCTTGACTGCGCGCACCACGCGCTGTTTTGCTGTACCATATAATATTTTATGTGAAAGAACAATGGCTACAAGCAATAATTCTGCTGATCTAGATGAAGATTTTAATATTGAAATGCTAATTACGAAAGTTGAGAGAAGACCACCGTATGATATTACTTCAAAAGATTATAGTGATAGAAACATTAAACATTTCTGAATGGAGTATTTTTATATGTGATAGAAGGTCCAACTAGTTTTAAAAGTTCATAAAAACATTCTTTATTCATTCGACAATATTAGAAGAATTTTTCGGGATAATCGTTAAGTTCACCAAATATTTTAAAGAACTGCCCGTTGTTCAAATGATCAGCAGCATTATGCCATAGTGCGCGCGCCTGCTGTTTTCGCCGCGCGTCAAAATGTCGCAGGTTTTTTCGCTGCGCGGCGAAAAAACGCCAGTGCGAGCGTACCCTAAGCGTTTGTAGTAATGGGTGAATCCAATATTTCCTTTTTTTATTCTTTGAAATGACTTTTTATTTATTAATTTATCTTGGGAAAGTTGACAGCAAATCTTAAAATTAACATACATATGATAAAAAAAAATTATACAGGTACATGTTAACTGCGGCCTCCTGGAAAACCATAATGACATGAAAAATATTCTTACTTGTACTCTAATTTCACTTTAGGACCATCTATTAGGGTCATTAATGAACTTTTGCAGTTTGCTATCCGGCTAGCTGTGCCGCGGCTTGCCGTATTTCAAAATCGGTGTATCCAGCCAGCCGTATAGTGCACGTGGGCCCCTAGACGATGCCCCTTTTTTCAGTATTTATCTATTTTTTAAATATGTATATATATCTATTTTTGAGTTGTAATGCAACATGCCAAAACATTAACTAAAATGTATCATTTAAAAAGTAAGTGAAACAAATAGTTAAATAATAAACAATAGCAATTATTAAGCAGGTACTGAATTTTCAATTTTATTCACGATAAACACTGTCTTATTGTTACAGATTTTTAAATAATTATCATAATTGAGGACCTTTAGAATAAAAGCAGCTAGTGAAGAACTTGTAAGTGGAATTATTAAGTGGTAATTATACAGATTTTTTCGGTAAATGAATGCCAATACTCCACCTGACTCCTCAATTATGTATGTACGAGGATAGTCTGAAAACTTTGCGACCTTAACATGAAGATGGCAGCACTTGTCAATAAAAGCTAAGGAATATGGTTGCGCATCTTTTAACAGGTACTCGCCAAAATTTCAGCCATTTTGGACGTGCAGTTGTTGTTTGACAATCGTTTGAGTGAGTGGATATGAGTATTTTTGCAAAAATGGAAAAAATCGAGTATCGAGCTGTCAATAGATATTTGTTTTTGAAAGGCAATACACCTATGCAAATCAAAGATTTGGATGCTGTGTACTCTATACTCTACACTACTCTATACTCTACACCATTATTTACTACCATGAAATTTTGAGCAGCTGAATATAATGTGGCCGGACCAGCTTGGGAGATGAACGTTCGGGACATCCAAAAACTGCAACCACTGACGATAACATCACTCATCGAATTAAAGTGAGATAGATAGCAGAGGCTATGAATATGTCCAAAGAACGTATTTGTCACACATTGAATCAAGATTTAGGTATGAGAAAGCTGTCCGCACATTGGGTGCTGCGTTTGCTTACGTCCAGTTAGACCAAAAACGTGTTCAAATGAACATTTTCAACGCTCTGTTGGCGCACTTTAATCAGAGTTTTGGCGCCGATTAATTACTGTAGATGAAACTTGGATACGTCACTATACACTCGAAACAAAAATACAGTTGAAACAGTAAAAAAAAAAACAAAAAAAAAAAGCAAAAACTGTTTTCTCAGCTGGGAAAATGGCGACTGTTTTTTGGAATAGTCGTGGAATTATCTTAATAGATTATCTTCAAACAGAAAAAACCATTACAGGAACATACTGCGCATCATTACTTGGCAAACTAAAGGCAGAAATTGCGAAAAATGGCCACATTTGCACAGAAAAAAATCCATTTCACCAAGGCAATGCGCTGTCTCACATCTGAGCAGTTGCCATGGCGAAAATTCACAAATTACGGTTTGAACTGTTTGACCACCCTCCTTACTCACCTGATCTTGCCCCAAGCGACTTCTTTTTGTTCCCCAATCTAAGAACTCGGAGAACAGAGATTCTCTTTAAATGAGGAGGCCATCACCTTCGTAAACAATCATTTTGTATAGAAAGACGCCAAGTACTATTTGGATGGGTTAAAGGATGGGAGGAATGTGTAGACTTACAAGGAGACTGTGTAGAAAAATAATTATAAAGAAAAAACGTCTTGTATCTTTGTTAGTTTGGAAACTTTTCAGACCACCCTCGTATATATATTCCCTTTTCTAATGGAATTCTCATGCAAAATCAGAAATGTGTTGGCTGGGAGAATGTCACCTCAGACTAACGTAGGAACAACATGTATGGGCATACAGAATGTGTACAGACTAGTGGAACCTTAATTTCCGTGTATCACGGGGAAAATTAACATCATCAAGGAATAAATTGAAAAAAATAACATATTTGTTATGATTTTAGCAAAAATATTAAGATATTTATTATGATTTTAGAATTAAGTATTTTCATAAAGCTTTTTATTATACAGGGTGTAACAGAACTAGTCCACAGTACTTTACAGGTAGATTTCTGCTTTAATTTTGAGTCGAAAATCAAGCAACCCTTTTGTTGCATAACTATTGATAGACATGGTTTCTTGAACATTTTAGGCTCATAATATAAACAGGAATCCATCTGTAAAGTATTGTGGTCTAGCTCTATTACACCCTGTATATCCCAATTCTGTTTGAATTAAATTAGGTTATATTGTATGTTTGTTGCCACAGCAACAAACATACAATATAATAGAAGAAATATTAAATATTTTAAACAAATTAATAATATGTAAATACTTAAGAAATAAACAAAAATTGCCTGAAAACTAAAACTAAAATACTGCTCCAATATGGCCAAAATAAATAAATAAATACTTAAATATCGTAATTGAAGAGAAATTACGAGCACTCTTTAAACCTGCCTAAAAACACTGAAAAAAAATTAGAACAATTATAAATAAATTATGATATTACAGCATTGGTAAAATGTTAAGAATGCATACTACATATATAAAAAAGCTTTAATATGAATGCATATTTATTGAAGTATTTAAATATGTAACGAGACTAATTTGGAATGAACACTGTTAAGCTACATACATATTTCGTATTGAATTAAGATGAAAGAAAGTTAAGTCTTCACAGTTAAACGATCAATTCAATAAATACAGAAAACACACCTACATTATTTGTATTGAATTTATAATTTCAAATAAAATGGCGTAATAAAATGTGTTGTTGATGTCTTGAAAATATTCAATGAAATGAATATAAAAGAAGTTGTCATTATAAGATAAGACTAAATTGTGACAAATTTCAGTGTGCAGTTTAATCTAAATCGTAAAGTTAAGTAACATGTTTGCTTTATTCAAATACATACATATAACAAAAGCAGACACAACACCTACACAGATGCAAAAAGATTAAAAAAGAAAAAAAAACTTTTTTACATTCTTTGTGTCAGGAACTAAACCTTGCATAAGCAAGCAATGCATTGCCTCTAACTAACATAGGGCCCACCAACTTTAATTACTTAACGAAAACGGGTTGTTTAATTGGTGGAAAACGCAAAATCTATTTTTGATTAACTACATATTAATTACCATTACTACTGATTCAAACAACCAGCCGTAAATGGTTCAAGTAATTTCAGTATAAATTAATTGTTAATTTGTAAGTTAGTTTCCTGTAATATCTTGTTTTTCCCATGGATACTATCAAATAATAAACTAAACATTGAACTAAATCACCGGAATAACAATTTTTGTGAAGACTCACTCAACAAGAAAAAATTTTCTGCAAAACAAACACTGCAGAATAACAGTAATTTTTTCCACTACATATATTATACTATGTTTTTATACAGTCAAGAACAAGGATGGCAAACCTATGGACACGCACATTACTAAAGACAAGTGGAATATTGTTGGTACATGACTGACAAAGTTCAAATATCAAAATTATAAAAGCAAATTAGTTGAATTCGAAAAGAGTTTCATGTGAAAACATAAATTTTAATATTTAAAATTCTCTCTTCTTATTCCGTCTTCCTTTTCATCATTTTCAAGAGCATGGTGGACCTACTTTTTAATGAAAGAAATTTGAGAAGATATATATTGAGAAATAATGAAAAGACTATATATGATTTTTTTTTCAATATTATCCGAGCTGATTAAACTGAAAACAATCCTGTTTGTACTATTTTATAAATATAACCAGAACTATTGGATACATTTTTTGTCACATTTATTATTCAGGTGCTCATTTTTTACACACTTGTAGAAAAAAGTTTGCCATCACTAGTCTAGGTAGTAATATATTACATAGTATATATAGTGTGGCAGGTATTAGTATCTTGTATTAACTAATGAAAATGTAAATAAACAATAAATAAATAAAAAAATAACATAAAAAAAATTGTAATACAAAATTGTTATAATGTAAAAATTTTGTAATTTAAGATTTTTGTAATGTAAAAATAACAACAATTTAAATATAAAACCTGAGTACACCAAAATATTTAATACTTCCTAATTAACAATGTAAATTATGCACAAAAAAACACTTAAGAATACAAAATAAAACACACCTGAGATCTCGTGATAGATAAGTCAGTAACACACTCACGTACGTACCCAAAAAGAGGGGAACTAAACCATAGCTACTGCCTCACAATTAGCGCTTGTTCAGACACAGCGGGAACCGTCCAGTTTCAGAATCGCGTTTCAAAACACGCGATTTGCGTCATCTGTTCACACAGCCGCGGTTAATAAGCGATTTGTATCTGCAAAAATAAACGTCAGTTTGACAGTTCCGGTGCTGTTCTCCATCTTTGAATATCAGAGATATACTCGCTCATTACTTTGTTAACGACGGCCGTGTTCCATTGCAAAAATAAACGTCAGTTTGACAGTTCCGGTGCTGTTCTCCATCTTTGAATATCAGAGATATATTCGCTCATTACTTTGTTAACGACGGCCGTGTTCCATTGCGAGAAACAAAAATATCATTCTGTCAGTTAATTTTTGGTGAATAAATACCTAATTCCCTAAAATACTCTTTTTTTCCACCATTTCCAAATATCTTCACCAACTCCTGCCAAGCTTGGTTCTTGGCATATTCTTGGCAAATCCTCACACTGGAAATCCCATATTACAGGTCTTTTCTCCACTTCATCAATAAAAAGTTCAGTGTCAAAGCGATCCATAACCATAGAAAAGAGAATATAATCCACGCGTGCTCCTGTTGTGACATGGAACCGTGCGGTGCCCGCAACGCGACTGAACGCTCTCGTAAGGCTCCTTAGTAACAGGATCGTGTGGGCGCCGTGCGGGTCTATTTTCTAGCGGTTGGGTTGCGGGCACCGCAGCGGTTGACTAACCGCACGGTTGTGTCTGAGCGATCACATACAAACCTAGGTAAATGAGACCCGCACAGATCTCATGCGATTCTGAAACGGCACGGTTCCCGCTGTGTCTGAACAAGCGCTTAGTCCTAACTTTTTACAGTAGAGCCCCGTCAATTCAAAATTCAAGATTTTAACTTTTGATTCTGTATTTTTTCAGACTAACATAAGTACAGATATTAGAAATAAAATCATCCATAAATATGTGAAATAATGGGATAAGTCAGTACAGTAAAACCCCGTTAATTTGAACCCCGATAATTTGAAATTCACCACAATTTGAAATTTTAACTTGTAAGTCCCAAAAATGTGAATTTCATGGTAGATTAACCCCGATAATTCAAAAACCCCAGTACTTCGCAATTCAAAATATTATTTAGCCCCTTGCGCCATAAATCAATACATTTTAGTTCGCGTAATTCAATTTTTTTCGAATGGAAAACAACAAATGTCACTATCGGGTACTTTAGTTATATAAATGTCACGATCTTTGTACTAGCATAATAAATATTCCATTTTCGAAATGATTTCTCGATATACGAAAAACATATATTTTTCACAACATTTATGGCTTATTTCATGAATTTTACGACTCTTGGCAAATTTTGAAATCAATTCACGGTATCTTATGGGGTGCCTTTTTTTCTATACATGTGTCACGATCCCTAAAATTTGGGAATCCTGTGTATGCTTCCTTCAGTTGGCTGCCTTGATATGCGTTGATAGTTTATTTTGCAGCGCTTGCACTAATCCTCGTACTTAAACACGTTTTAAATTTGTCTTTATTTCGATTTTTTTTCTAATAACTTTGTTTGTGTTATTAAAATGTTTAATTTTCTTTGAAAGATGTTATTAGTGACTTATTTTATTATTTTACTTAATTATTGACAGTTGTATTTCTAGTAACTGTGCGTTGTTGGTTTGAGCCGGAAAAAAGGCAGACGTGACGGAAATGGAAAAAAAAGTTTTTTCGCAAGTGACAACAGCACATACTTTGGCAATAGAAATGTTAACGATTTTTGGCAAATTTCACAATCGCACCGCGATTTTTTTGTACCTAAAATTTCGAATTAACAGGGTTCCACATATTTCAACATTTTTTTTTGGGTCCCATGAATTTCGAATTAACGAGGTTCTACTGTAATAACTAAATAAAATTAAACATTCTAATAACACAAACACAGTTATTTGAAAAATCTAACTAAAGAGGTATTTTAAAAATTGAATAACAATTTTGATTCATTCCAAGTATGAGTAATTAGCGCAAACTAAAATTACCGCACATATCAAGGCAGCCAACTGTAGAAAGCATACACAGGATTCCCCAATTTTAGGGATCGCGACACAATAAGTATAAGTCTGAGTGTGTGAAAGAGATGGGAGACATCTGATGGAGGTGATTACACGAGGTGATTACAGAGAGTTAAAGAGGTTACACAGTGCTGCGTGCGGACCATTCGAAAGCAAGGGCTTGAAGAGCTAAGACGGAACTGCTATAATAACTTGTCGCTGAATATTATCTAATCTGTTCAAAACTAATAAACCAATAAGAACATTCTGGCATATTATTCAAAATCCGAGCATTCCTGACAGAAGATCCTTCTAAGCAGAAAAAAAATATCACAAATGTATATTATAAAAAAATTTTGAATTATGTGACTTAAAATGTATTGATTTATGGCACAGGAGTCTAAAAATTATTTAGAATTATGAATTCTAGGATTTTCGAATTATAGAGGTAAATCAACTACAGTGAAACTCGCTTAATAAATTCACTTTTAATAAGTTTTCCCGCTAAATAAGTTTAAATTCTGCGGTCCCGAAAAAGTCCCATACAAATCCCATATTTTTTTTAGGCTTAATACGTTTCCCGCTTTTTTTCGTTTCTCATTTAAGTAGTGAAAACATTTATTCATACAAATAAATCTTCATAAAAAGTTTTTCAGAAGACGAAATTTTGTTCAACATTCCTAAAAATGAAAAATGGGCGCAATAAAAATTAAGTATTGAACATTTATTCATACAAATAAATCTTCATAATACGTTTTTCAGAAGACAAAATTTTGTTCAACATTCCTAAAAATGAAAAATGGGCGCAATAAAAATTAAGTGGGTTTGGCGGCGTCACAAAACTTCTAGCCACTGAAAAAACCCTGTAGTATTTGAATAGGCTAATAAAATAATATTTAATAAATAAATTTATCCGGCGATTATTTACGATAATTTTTTCAAAATCAATTAATGTCGGCGCAAAATAAATTCGCCTAAACGAAACTGTTTTCATTTTGGTAGTATTTCTTCGAGGAAATAATTGGCAATATTAATTACGTAATATCTCCTATTGTTTTCTAAGGCCGGCGTCACACTAGGTGTATCTTCCGTCGCGTCTTTGATGCCACGGAACGCCGCCACTACGCGGATCATCAATCGCTCCGCCGCCGCCGGTGGAACGCTCATTTTGGCGTCTGTTCGGTTCGGCGCCTGCGGAATTTACGTCAACGTAAAATCGGTGACATCGCGTCTCGTGTTTTTGAATGTGTTTGTTCTCCGCACAGTCCGCCGCGGAATATAGTAGGTATGTGACGGCTAAATTCGGTTGCAGATTTGAGGCGACGTCAAAGACGCGACGGAAGAAACGTGTAGTGTGGCGCCGACCTTAATGAGTTACAAAAAACGGATCTAATTTAATTTAGCAATAGAAAATACCACGAATTTTCTTCGCGCCCGGGAAAATATTAAGGTAGTCTGAAATCAAACGTAATTAAAATAAAGAAAATCGTAATTAATCATAAATAAAAGGACGTTGCTCAAGGCGGTATGTTAAATGTACACCTAAATTATGTAGAAATCATCAAAAGGGATAAATTTTTAAAATGAAGTCAAATAGGATACTATTTACAAATGGTTATTTTTTACAAATGTGCAATCTTTACCAATCCAGGGAAAGTAGATAGCTTTTTGTATTCGTGAGGTTTTTGATTTATATTAAAAATTTTTGACAGTGCTAATTTTTTTTATAGTTTTGGTGGTTTTTATTGTTTTCTAACCCTCAGGTATCATGTATTTACATAGGTAATAATTTTACAAATGTATATATTTACCTACTTCATTTTTTAAAATAAAATGTCCTAAATTGTCATATTATATAAACGAAAATTTAATTAAAACACAAAATTAGAAACTGTAAATAATTTACGAAAATATTGAAATCACTGTTAATATGTTTTCACGCCTAATAAGTTTTTATTTGCTGGTCCCTTGAAAAACGTATTAAGAGAGTTTCACTGTATAACATTTTGAATATTGTGTTTTAAAAATTTAAAATTATTGTGAATTTTATTATCAGGGTTCCAATTAACAGGGTTCACTATAATTGTATAAAGCAACTCAGCCTAAATCAAAAAAGTTCTTCTTTTTCCACATCCACTCTGCTGAGAATACATGGGCTTGCGGTTTACAAACACACAATTATTATTGTACTGGCCAGAAAATTAGGTTTTTTCAAAAACTGTTACCCCAATTAGCTGTATATAGTAAGTTGTCATTTGTGCACAAATAGATCATAAAAAATATTTTGTATTGCCATTGTTCGAAGGATTCGTGGTAATGTTTTGAAGTTCCAAAAAATAGCATAATTGACTCATACAATGCACTCACTGAAAGGTCAATAAGGCGGTGCTGGCTGTTAAACAAACAGGCTCATCTATTTAATTAATGATATAATTGAATGGATAATTTTTCTTTGAATTTAATCTAAGTGAAATATAAAATTTTACTTAAGAAATAACTTTTCCTCCTTGGAGAAATGAGGATTGGCCTAATATTTAATTGCCTTTCATTCAGGCTCGTACAACATTTTTGTCATTAAATTGTGTATGTTAAGATAACATTTCACCATTTGAAAATTGTACAGGGAAAACTATACATAAGTTGGTATTTGTCATGTTATACTCAATTTTTAAAGCTTAAAAAAACTATATATGTACAAAAGTTTGAATAGTGTTCCCGCAAAACATAAAGATGATTTACAATATTTTTGAACATGAAAAGAAAACTGCCTACACAATATTGATATTTACAAAGAATAAAACTACAGACGTACAATAAACAGTAAGTAAGGCAAATTAAACCACAGACAAGCAGTGCAGACTTTGGAAACATTTATATTACATATGGGTGCTAATATGGATAGTACAAGGCTATTATAACCTAGATTTGTTCTACAATTACAATACAAACAAACTGATGGATACGCAACAGGAGTAACGGCACTTGGACATGGTGCTAGTTTACACATCTCAATACAAAAATGGGAGCAGGAACCAATATTCCATCAATCAGCTATCCATTGTTTGTTTGGCATAATATTCACAATTAATTAAAATAATACTTAACCGAACTTAAATCTTTGGCTCTAACATAAAAATTTCAGACTTGTGTTTAAGTGCTTGAATAACTAATATCTTTAGTTTGAAATGCGCTTTAAAAATAATAATATGAAGAATTTCTACTCATAAAAGTAGTTTGTTCAAATTTTGAGATACTACTAAAAATAATATATTACAAGAATTTAAAAACTTATAGGTATTCATATAAAATAAAAACAGATATTTAAACTGGAAACCACGATTTTTTACATAACAGGAAACCATTTTATATAATTGTTGTTAACCAACAACGATTAAATACTGTAAATATGCACATCTCAAATAAACTAAACTGTAATCGGTGGTCTAATATGTTTATTTACAATATAAAACTTATGTTTTTTCCCCACCACTCCCCATATCACAGCCACATTTTCAATAATAACATTTAACGGAATAGTCGATAATGCACCGCATATACAGAGAAGAAACTTTAAAAAACCAAAGCGATATAATGAAAAGGATTTAAGTACACCAAAAATGTACATATACATGTTTACTGCACCGATGAAAGCGCAAACAAGATCAAATATTTGCAGACAAGGTATTGGGCAAACTATCGCCAGAATAACGTTACTCGTGGAGAGGGGGAGAGTGACCCAGGAGTAACACGATATGGCCA
Source organism: Agrypnia vestita (assembly GCA_016648135.1). NCBI lineage: Eukaryota > Metazoa > Arthropoda > Insecta > Trichoptera > Phryganeidae > Agrypnia > Agrypnia vestita. The sequence continues at coordinate 33,654 of JADDOH010015266.1, forward strand.
ACAGAATCTTGTAGCGCAGGGAAATACTCTTAGAGTGCACCACCAGCAGAATGCCTTGCAGCCACCTCTTCCTCTGCTGAATAAAGTCCCACATTGTAAATGGAGACTTCTCCCACATTTCTCCTTCCACAAAATTGAACGAGTACCCTTGTTCATATGCTTTCATTGCGAAGAAACAATCTTCAGCTACTGACCCATCCAGTCCATTATCGAAAGACACTTTTTTTTCAGCACCAACCTGTAAAAAAAATATGAAACAATTTAGAATCTAGGCAAAACTAAGATAGGTATGTCATATGTATTGCGTATTTCATTTGATTAATGCAATTTTATGTACAAGAAGTCGGGGGTTACGTGATTGGTTGCAGACACAGCAATATCAGAAGAAAAAAAATGTCAGAAAAACAAATGAATAACTAATTCTGAAAAAGGAATGTCATAGCTTTAAGGCTGGTCATTCATTTTTCAAAACTGTCAAAAGTGTCGAGTTGCGTCGATAGATCATGCTATTTCAATACGAGAGCAAGACATGAACAAACGTCATATCAGATAAACCTTGCACAAACGTATTTACTTCGTATTCCTCGCAAGACAAAAATGTTGCGAGGAAACGAGGCAACCATACGGAGTGCCGACGCTTGAAATATATGGGAACACCCGAGAGAAATTAATGCTCGCTTACTATTATACGAATTTTAAATGTTTTAAGTCTAGAATTTTAAAAAAGGCGTATTTATATTTCTCCAATAATTTATGTTTTGTTAAATAATATAAACAACAATTTTTCTTGTTTTTTAATGTAAAACTTATATGGCATAAGCACATTTAGATATTATTTTGACTTCGGACTGAAATGTCAAGACACCTGTGAATTTAATTAAATTCAAACAATTTTTATCTAAAATAAAAAAAAACTACTTTCTCTATATTTTAAAAATTATGTCGTAAATTAATATCTTACTTGACTTTACAAATTACAATGATATCTCCGCAATACAGTGAAGCCTTCAAGGTCACCAAAGCACGCATCACGACAGAGAATGTGACGTTCGTTTAGCATTAGATTATGAGTAGAAAAGCAACTTAATATAAAACTAGTTAAAAAAAATCTTATTATCTGCGATGAATAGATTGCTTTCGAATATGTATATAATATGATATTATTTTGAACTAATGTCAAATTTGGCATAAAAACATGTTTTAAAGTAATTTTTTTATGAAAAAGTGAATGGGCAGCTTAAGTGCGTCCGCCTCTCTCGCCGGCGCGCAGAATCTGATCTCAAAACTGCATAATTTTTAAAATATTTCACACTTTCGAATTTTTACTTTTGCATATAAGAAGTAACTTTTTTGTAAATTTAAATCTTTTTATTAGAAATAATAAAAAATATTTTTTCAATAGTTAAATTTAATTAGTTCAAAACTGCATCAAATCTAAATGTACCACGTACTTGTCAGGTGGATTTAATATAAAACTTTTGCTATTACTTCGATTGTGATTTAATTTTTTGTCATAAAGTGAAATAACTACGAACTTTTTTTTAAATGTTTATTTTAGCGCACTCCTTTTTACGAAATTGATAATTTTGTTCATAATTATATTAGTTCGATAATTATACTATTGCCTGCCCAACATAACTTGGCGTGCGGCAAGATTGGAACTAAAACCCGCCCCGCCCGCACCCGGCGGTAACCCCTCGCCCTGTAATTCAGTACAATTTTGTATTTGCTCGGGAACTGTGACATCTTGATTACCAATATACACTGAATTATTATGTCCAAAACAACCAAAACAGTCCGGGATGGTGCAAGAACAATTGCCAATGAAGTATTAAAGTTTTGCGAAGCTGAAAAAGCAAATAATGGATCGATATTACCGTCTGACAGTTTGACAGATAGAGCGGCCGCCGCGGAGCGCGCTGTTACCTGACCAAATTTATATTGAAGGCTCTGACACTGGTCACCGGACATTCAGTACATTATGTATTGTGTAATAAATTTACAATCTGGCGACTTCTGTTTCGCGATAGGAGTGCCCTCCCTCACCCGTCAAGTTATAGTGGTGGCACTCTAATTAACTCTACTTTTAGAATCGACCTAAAACCTATCTCTTTTTTTTTATGACAGACTAAAGTTTAAGCAAACACGTCAAACTTTGATTGCGTTTTCCCACAAAATAGAAATTTTGAGTTATTTCACTTTATGATTAAAGGTGCGATATGTCAGTCTCAGAAACCAAGATTATCACGCCTCGTACGCGGGTTCCAAAGTCCAGAAATATTTGGAAAATATTTCTACTTCCATACTGGCCATATGTCAGTCCAAAATGCCGCGAACGGCCAATTGCTTCGAAAAGCGCATCATCTATCGCTCTGCAAGCGACTTACTCTCTTTATTAAAAAATAAAAGATGTGACAATAATCCATAAATATTACATTGTACATGTCAATATTTAAATCTCACTATAATAATTATAACATTATTCATAGAGTCCAAAAACAGTGTGTCACATAAAGTCTTTTATTTCATCTGTTTACATAAATATAACACAACTTGCATCGTTTCATGATGACGTCACTGTCTCATGGCAATCGTGTTAAACTGTTGAACTCGCTTTCATTTTTCAGGGCCAGCATCTGATTCCTGTCCAAAACACTCGTGTATTCTTATGTTTGTATCTATTACTAAATTGTTATCCTGCTTTATCTACTTAAATTTTTATCTTCACTTTACATTTATATTTTCTTTTCTTTTAGAATCGTGTATTCTTGTGTTTGTATCTACTACTAAATTGTTATCCTGCTTTTACATTTATTTTTACATTTCTATTTCTTTACTATTATTATTTGTTACTATTTCATAACTCTTAAGTGAGAATAACTGTCACAGAACAGGTTTTATCTAGTGTGGAGTTATTAATAATTTATGTTAAACGAATGTAAAATAAACAATAAACAATTAAATAGCTAAAATACAAAATACTGAACAAGTACTTGTTTTTTTTGTGTACATTTTAAAATAATAATATCCATTCTTTCAATTTATTGAAGTTAAAAAGTTGTCAACTATGTAAAACGGGTTGAAAAAAGGACGCAAAAAATTAATTACTTTTTCAAAAACAGTGTCTTAAAACATGTATTGTAAGAAAAGTAACTGACAGATTTACAAATAATTTTTTTTGGTTAAAATTAATCGTTTACTTTGTATTGTGGAAAAAAAAGACATCTCACGAGTCCATAGTCACATAACACCCGGCAGTAGGGCAATTTTCTACAGTTCTAAAACATCATTGGTTGATTAATTTATTAATAGATAAAAATAACTCGTCGTTTTATAAAACTATATTTATTTATTAAGAATATATGGAACTAAATAAATAAAATTTTAACACAGAAGGACTGAAGAATAAAATTTTAACACTTAAGGACAGAAGCTGTGAGAAAAAATGTTGAATGAAATGAAAAAATTCCGCTCACATTTCCGGACGATTGCCTTAAGGGGGGTAAGGTTAATTCGGTGAAAAAAAGGCAAGATTTCAAAATTTGTTTTTTGGCGATACAGGTAGAGCTAGTTTGTTTACTTAATTTTTATATAATAATACACAACGAAACAATGTGCTACTAATTTGATTATAAAGGTCTTTCTTGAATGGAAAGATCTTTATAATGACTCAGTTTGTTAAATTTTCACAAATATAATAATAAAATAAAAAACCCTTATGAAAAAAGTTTTTTCGAAAAGAACAGAGACCTGATAAATGCAATAGTACTAGGGCGCCTCTTAGAAAGTGGGGGCCATGCAAAATTGTTTGCCTCGCAGTTTATGGTGATGCCCAAAAAGTTAATGAAGAAGTTTCTAGATGGAAAACATAGAACCGGTACATTTGGGAGAAATATGAGGAAAAAAGGCTATAACATGGACGAGACTGACGTGTTTTACAATATATTACCGGACCAAACATTAGCCCTCAAAGGGAGAAATGTCACGGAAGATGCAGCAAGGTATATAAGTATGGATGAATCTGATAAAGGGAAGATCATAATGCATCATCAGCATGTTTCCGATAGAACAATTAGAGTTTAACTGATTAGGCTTATAAATGCTAATACAGTAAACTGCATAAAATAAACTGTGACTTCAAACATTTTGGAAACCCCCAATAATCGGAGTTATATGACCAATATTCTCGACCTTCACTTTTGATAAGGAATGCCGATGAACTATTGTTTGCCTGCGCACATATCATTTTCGAACACACAAGTTTGTGTACATCATAAAATGAACCCTAATTAAGGTGAAAACTTTAAAAGCAAAGTGAACAAGTTTATTGTTTTGAGTACATATTTGGTTTTTTCTGTAACCCAAGCAAATATGTATATAGAGTTTTTAAAATTTGCTCTGTATATCCGGGAATCGCGCTTCTTATAACCGAGAACGATTGTATGGAAATATGTGCAAATCAAAATGAATTCACAGTTTTGCTCATTATAGCCGAGATATATATATATATATATATATATATATATATACAGTGAAACTCGCATAATAAGTTTAAATTCTTCGGTCCCGAAAAAGTCACATACAAATTCTTAATATTTTTTAGGCTTAATACGTTTTCCGCTTATTTTCGTTTCTCGCCTAAGTAGTAGAAATATTTATAACAGAACTCAATTTATTCATACAAATAATTCTTCATAATACGTTTTTCTTCCAACTGCTAAATTTTGGCATTTGGAAAAAGAATATTCTTTCAATGAGCCAATAAAATAAGCCATTCCTTTTATGGGTTTTGTCTGTATCCAAAATATTGTGAACTAGGGGTATAAAATTTTACAATAGGGTAATAAACTTTTATTTGGTAAAATGGAACCACCAACAAAAAGTCCTCATATTTGAAAAGGGTAATAAATTTTTCTTGCTCAAACAAAACAATAATGTCTAAATTGAAAACAATGAACAGGCTGTAAATTCTCTTAGCAAGCGCCAAAGAACCAACCAACGGGATAATCCTCCAAATACAAAAGCGGTCATACAAATATTTTGTGTTATTTACATTTATACTTATCTTTAACCAAAGGTGACCAGATTTTAACATTAGTGAAGCGGGACACCGTTGACGGAGGGATGGTCTCCTTTAAAAATGCTCTAGAAAAATTTATTATCGTAGAACGCAAAAAAAATTGTTTGACAGAAAAAATTTGCCTTGAGTGTTGTTTTATTATTAAATTTATTTTTATTATATAATACTGTTGTAACCAAAATTAATCACAGCCATTGAATAATGAATTGCCGCGTGCGTACTGGCGCTAATTGCCGCATTCACAGAAACTCGTCTGTCATCGGCTACACTTTAAACCAGATTTGAGTTCCATTCCGCATAGAAATCCCAACATTCCTGTCGCTATACAATTAATATCGAATAATTCTGTTAGCACGCGCTGCTTCGTTGCTGCAGCTGCGTGCCAAAAATCATTTTGTCGGCGCAGCATTCTTTACAAAAATCGGGACGTTTTAAAGCGCCGAGAAACGCAGAACAAATTGCTAAAAATCTGGACTGTCCCGCCAAAAGCGTGACGTTTGGTTATGTTACTTTAACCATACAATACAAATATACTTAATTGCTTAAACAGCTGAAACACTCAGTTCTTGGAATACATCGCTCAAGCGACTGAAAAACCCAATTTACTTGTGAGAACCTGCATCCGATTATTTTTGTCCTTTCACTTTCTAGAAAAAAATACCTAAGTGCATACACATTCCTATTGCCATTTCAATGTTTGTATTACCTACTACAATTCGGCATATTTCAGGAATTCCAAATACATATCTAATTGCTTCAACATATTTATAATTGTATCAATAGATGATATAAATTATAATACGTCAATAGTATGTATTATATATATCATTACGTGCGTATTAATAACATGCAACTAATTTACATTTTGTAAGAAAATAACTTATATTAAAAAAAAAATATTTAAGTATTTTTTTTTTAAATTATGTACTTTGGTGTTTTACAAATGTTCGAAATAATATTAGGTCCTTACATATGAAATTGGCGTTTAGTATGGGAGGAACATAAAGCCGATTTTTTTTTATTATAATATATTTATATATTTAATCAAAGTATGTACCATTGCTATCTATGCACTTTTGCCATCTCATAGGTAGTTCATCGATCCCTTTATGAAAAAAAACATTCGGACGGGAATCAATAAAATCTTTGAAGGCGGTTTGGACTGCCCCATCGGAGTTGACGTTTTTCCTTTGCAAGAAGTTATCCAAATTTCGAAAAAAATAATAATCTGTTGGGGCAAGGTCCGGAGAGTACAGTGGATGTCTTAGACATTCCAATTGAAGCTCCTCTAATTTGGTAGCCGTCTGTTGTGCAGTGTGTGGTCTAGCGTTATCATGAAGCAGCAGTGGCCTAGAGCGATTAACCAGCCTCGGTTGTTTAGCAGCTAGCTTTTTCATCATGGTTTGCAGTTGCTGACAATAGACATCTGCCGTAATCGTCTGGCCAGATTTAAGAAAGCTGTAGTGAACGACACCAGCACTAGTCCACCAAACGCTCACAAGTAACTTTTTTGGAGTCAATTTTCGCTTGGGGCATGGTTTGGCTGGTTCGGCAGGGTTCAGCCATTGCGATGAGCGCTTCCGATTATCGTACAGGATCCACTTTTCATCACAAGTAATGATTCGATTTAAAATCCCTTCATTATTGTGCCGGTTGAGTAATGCAACGCAGCAGTCAACGCGCGTTTGTTGATTTGCTTCACTCAATTCGTGAGGTACCCACCATTCAAGCTTTTTCACCTTACCAATTTGCTTCAAGTGGATTAAAACAGTTTTATCACTAATACCGCAGCCTGCAGCTAACTCGGATGTGGTTTGAGATGGATCCGCTTCCAACATAGCCTTCAATTCTTCATTATCAACTTTGGTCTCCGGCCGTCCACGGGGCTTGTTCTGCAGGTCGAAATTTCCAGAACGAAAACGTTGGAACCAAAAACGCACTGTGTTTTCTTTTGCGGCACCGTCGCCATACACATCATTAATCCTTCGAGCCGTTTCTGCAGCACTGGTGCCACGGTGGAACTCGTACTCGTAAATAACATGATATTTCAAGTTTTTCATTTTGTAAACTGAGTGACGCAAAGAAAAAAACAATTGAGGAAAAGCAAATGAATTATAATTTTCAAAACACAAATACATGAGTAAATAGTTGTATAAATTTGGATTTGGAATTCCTAACCAAAGAGAAGATATTTGTGATCAAATTTGCCAGTACGGCAAAACGCCAATTTCATATGTAAGGACCTAATATTATATTTCTGGAAAAACCCCAGGCCATTTCACTGAGAGCTTTGATTAGACTTGACTTTGATTAGCGTTTCTTGATAAATAAAGTTTTCGATCGATGGTTATCGTTTTTTTAATTATCTTGAAAACATAATAAAAAAACGAAACAGAGGATTTGAATGCATTGGTGACGAGAATAACTTTGATTAATCATCTCACTGATATTTTCTTTGCTTAAATTTTTATGCCAATATAAAGTAAATATTAGGTCCTTACATATGAAATTGAGGTTTTGCCGTACTGGCAAATTTGATCTCAAATATCTTCTCTTTGGCTAGGAATTCCAAATCCAAATTTATACAGCTATTTACTCATGTATTTGTGTTTTGAAAATTATAATTCATTTGTTTTTTCCTCAATTGTTTTTTTCTTTGCGTCACTCAGTTTACAAAATGAAAAACTTGAAATATCGCGTTATTTACGAGTACGAGTTCCACCGTGGCACCAGTGCTGCAGAAACGGCTCGAAGGATTAATGATGTGTATGGCGACGGTGCCGCAAAAGAAAACACAGTGCGTTTTTGGTTCCAACGTTTTCGTTCTGGAAATTTCGACCTGCAGAACAAGCCCCGTGGACGGCCGGAGACCAAAGTTGATAATGAAGAATTGAAGGCTATTGTGGAAGCGGATCCATCGCAAACCACATCCGAGTTAGCTGCAGGCTGCGGTGTTAGTGATAAAACTGTTTTAATCCACTTGAAGCAAATTGGTAAGGTGAAAAAGCTTGAAAGGTGGGTACCTCACGAATTGAGTGAAGCAAATCAACAAACGCGCGTTGACTGCTGCGTTGCATTACTCAACCGGCACAATAATGAAGGGATTTTAAATCGAATCATTACCTGTGATGAAAAGTGGATCCTGTACGATAATCGGAAGCGCTCATCGCAATGGCTGAACCCTGCCGAACCAGCCAAACCATGCCCCAAGCGAAAATTGACTCCAAAAAGTTACTTGTGAGCGTTTGGTGGACTAGTGCTGGTGTCGTTCACTACAGCTTTCTTAAATCTGGCCAGACGATTACGGCAGATGTCTATTGTCAGCAACTGCAAAACCATGATGGAAAAGCTAGCTGCTAAACAACCGAGGCTGGTTAATCGCTCTAGGCCACTGCTGCTTCATGATAACGCTAGACCACACACTGCACAACAGACGGCTACCAAATTAGAGGAGCTTCAATTGGAATGTCTAAGACATCCACCGTACTCTCCGGACCTTGCCCCAACAGATTACCATTTTTTTCGAAATTTGGATAACTTCTTGCAAAGGAAAAAATTCAACTCCAATGGGGCAGTCCAAACCGCCTTCAAAGATTTTATTGATTCCCGTGCGAATGGTTTTTTTAGTAAAGGGATCGATGAACTACCTATGAGATGGCAAAAGTGCATAGATAGCAATGGTACATACTTTGATTAAATAAATATATTATAATAAAAAAAAATCGGCTTTATGTTCCTCCCATACTAAACGCCAATTTCATGTGTAAGGACCTAATATATAGAGTGCCTCATAGCTGAAGTAACCATGACAATATCAATACGTAGTTATGGAGGTATGCAATATCATAGTTTGCATTTTTTTCAATGTTTCCGATTTATTTTTATAAATAAACTAATAAGGCAGTTATTATATATTTTGTGCTAAATTTCTCATGATGTTTTTGTAAAAATATATATCAATCATCATCATATCAAATATTTATCATCATCAAATCATTGTGTTTGAAATCCACCTAATAATGTTCCATATTCGGAGAAACATTGGCCTATTTCCTTCCTACTATTTAGGCTTTCATTGGGGTTTCTGAACAAATAAAATTAGCGACGCGTTTGCAAACCACGATTATCTTCGGATCACACATATCTTGTCCCATGGATTTGAAAATCTATCGATAAAATCAGGAAACATTAAACTGATGTGTTATTTTTATAACTGAATAATAATGTTCGGACCTGCCATCGCGATGCTAACTACCAATATAGATAACGCCACCAATCTCAAAATAAACTTTAAATGGGATTCAATAAGGGTGAATATTTTGTTTGTATACGTATTTATGCGCAGATCGATGGCCCTTCTCGACATTCTACGTAAGGGACGATTTTGCTCTGTTGTTTTCTACAATTATCAAAAGAATACGTAGAGAGTACATGTAAATTATATAATAATCACCAAAAAGAATACATTTTAGGTACCAAGTCAAACAGGTTGCCATTTACAAACAGTACTTTTTTAAAATGTGCCTTCTTAAAAGCAGGCCAGAAAGAGATAGACAATACATCGTCATGCAAAAATTATACTTTGTAAAAAATAAGCAAACTACTCGAGGCAATAAAATAACGTCCAACTAATAGGTGACACCTTTTGTCATGTTTTCATTTCTCCTTTAACGCTAACCTATGACGATTCTATGATAGAATTAGCGCCGAATAATTTGAATACGAAATACGAAAATCATTTCGCATTTTGATATCGTTGTCCGTGGTTCTGCTTTTACTCTTTGCTAAGTCGGTTTATTTTTTTAGTTAGTTATTTTAAGCTAGTTTTAATTGTCATTTATTATTCTTTTAATATTATTCCTTTAGATAAATATAAGTATACAAAGTTTATTTTCACTTTTTCTTTTTCTAGTTTTTTAGCAGTTTATATATTAGTTAATTTTATAGGTAATAATTTATATAGTTTTAATTATTTTTTTTGATTAGTTTCTTTCTAATATTATTAGGGTTTCCTATTAGTAGTATTTTATTTATATTTTTTATCATTTTATTATTCCTTTAATACATATTATTATTACTATTTGAAAAAAAATTAAGTTTATTTTCACTTTCTCTTTTTATTGTTTTTAACATTTTACATATTTTTCATTTTATAGGTAATAATGTAGATACATAGTTTTATTTTTTTTATTGTAGTTGGTTCTTTCTAATAATTTAGTTTTCTATTACTAGTTTTTTATAATTTTTTAAGGGTGCAATAGATTAGTTAGTCCTTGATTAGTTTAGTTAATTAGTCATCAATATAAGTTAGTTTTTAATTATTTCCTTTTAAATATTTTCATCTAGCTTTTTTATTAATGTCTTTGTAGTTATATTTTATTATTGTTAATTCAATCCACTTTGTTATTGTTAATTTGCATTTTTTATTTATTCGTTTTTGTAGTTTTTATTAGGTTTGTACCCTCACATTTAAAAATAGCTTCAACTTCGAAAGTGAATAGTATAAAGCGGAAACCACTCTCGTTATTAGAAAAGCTTGAAATAATTAGAAAAGTAGAAACTTCTCCTAGCATGACGCGCATTAAAATCGTGGAAAGTCTGGGTTTACCCGTTAGAACATTAAACAGTATAATGTCAAATCGCGCGAAAATCACCAAGCAGTCATTGGAAGCCAACCCACTATACAGAAAAAAAATGAAGACTGGCAAATACAGCAAGATGGAAGTTATCCTGCTTGAATGGTTCAGACAGAAGCGGGCACTAAATCTTCCTTTGAGTGGACCGATTATTAAGGAAAAGGCTGAGGAAATTGCCAGAAAACTCAACATGGACTTTAAAGCATCAAATGGGTGGTTAGATAGATTTAAAAAATGTGCAGGTATCGTGTATAAAAGTTGGTGTGGGGAGTCAAACAGTGTTAACAGTGCTATTGTGGATTCTTGGAAAATAACGATACTCCCCAATCTACTGGCTACATATAAGCCAAGTGACATTTTTAAAGCAGATGAGTGTGGTTTATTTGATTTGCTTCCTGACAAGACGCACTGCTTCAAAGGAGAAAAATGCCATGGAGGCAAAAGAAGCAAGGAAAGGATTACAGTTCTCGTATGTGCAAACATGGATGGATCTGAAAAATGGCCTTTACTTGCGATTGGGAAAGCAGAAAAGCCACGTTGCTTTAAAAATATACAAAACCTTCCATGCACATATGCTCACAACAATTCCGCATGGATGACATGCCAAATTTTTCATAAATTTCTTTTGACTATGGATAGAAAGATGGCAGTCCAAAACGGAAAAATTTTGTTGTTCCTTGACCAGTGTGCTGCACATCCCAAGGATGTATCATATTTGAAAAATGTGCGGGTAGAATATTTACCAGCGAACACAACATCAATTTTACAGCCTATGGACCAAGGGGTCATAAGGTCCCTTAAAGAAAATTTTAGGAAAAAATTAGTCATAAGGCTGCTGTACAAAACCACGCAAGCTTCTACGTCATATAAAATATCACTACTAGATGCCCTCAGCTTCCTCTCTGGATCATGGAAAGAGATATCACAACAGACAATTGCCAATTGTTTTCGTAAAGCTGGGTTTACGAACACTCGTATAGAAACAGAACCACAGGATGAAGACTTCGCCAACACATGGGAAAATCTTCAAGAACAGTGGAACTTGCAATTAGCCTTTGAAGATTTTGTTAATGTGGACAGCGAGTTGCTGCCTTGTGATTCTCAAAGCGTAGAAGAACTCTGCAAGATAGACACCACAATTGAAAACGAACAAGAAGAAGGGCCTGATGAAGGCATTAGACCAATGCCTAAGTGTGAAGATATTCTTCAATAAATTGATCTTATAAGATATTTTTTAACCCCCTCTGGGCCGCGTCGCATATATGCGACAGGCACAAAATAAATTATTTATCGACGGCCGCGTATCGAATTTGAAAAACGTAATTTTTTCCCAATAGAGAAATCCTGTTGTGACCTGTCGTTCCATTTTCAACTCAAAAACATCACGGATTATATTTTAAATCAACAATCAAAACAGAAGTTTTTCTGCCGTCAAGATCGTATAGAATTGTTATAGATGGCGCCCCGATCGCGTGTTGTGCAATCGAAATTCAAATATTCCATCGTCAAGGTCACGCACAATGTGCGCGGGAAATACGATTTATTTTTTTCGATTTATTTGTACACGTACATACAAATATATACGATATGTTTTGCGATATTTGTCAGTTTTTGTTAGTTTATGATTCAATTGAATACTAATAGTGATTTATTAACAAAAATACACGCAATTTTGTTGCGTTTATTTGAAATATGTGTGTGTGTGAAAGTGTATCATATTTATGTGTTATGAGTGCGATGTCCCGTCGTGTGCCATGCCGTGCAACAAAATATACCACACAGAAGAAGATTATTATTATTAATAGTAGTGTTGTCTCTAATAAACAAAAAAAAAATTATTATTATTTTTCAGAAAATGTTGCACTGGCAACATTATGGAAATTCAAAAAAAGATTATTTTTTTTACTTAATGAGCCTGGGGCCGCGTCGCATATATCCGACGGAGCGCGACTGTCCCCAGGGGCCGCGTCGGATATATCCGACAGGCACAAAATAAATTATTTATCGACGGCCGCGTATCGAATTTGAAAAACGTAATTTTTTCCCAATAGAGAAATCCTGTTGTGACCTGTCGTTCCATTTTCGACTCAAAAACATGGCCGATTATAGCTTAAATCAACACTCAAAGTAGAAGTTTTTCGGTCGTCAAAATCGTATAGAAAAGTTATAGATGTCGCCCTAAACTCATGTTGTACGATCGAAAATTATATAATGAAATAATATTCCGTCGTCGTCACGTCCTTAGTACGCGAAAGACACATGCGTGGTACATGCAAAAATCACGTGTCTGTCGCCGTGTCGATCTATTCCGTCGTCATGTGCCCAGCGCGCGAAAGACGTTCACGTGTATGGTACATGCAAAAATCACGTGATTCCGTTACCATGTCGATAGGAAGGGTTTTTTATTTCTTCAGTTCGCGCCCAGCAATCACAGTTGCAACACGGATCTACGCGCGGATAATATATACATATATTCGCGATATTTCTTGGTTTATGGTGCAATTTGATACAAACAGTGATTTATTAACAAAAATACATTATTTATGTTGCGTTTATTTGAGAAATGTGTGTGTTAAATGTGGATCATATGCTTCAAAATTTAAAGTGAAACAATGGCGTAGTGTTTTGTGTGCGCGGCACGAAAGCGACGGAAGGAAACATGTTATATGTGTTTTGAGTGTGATGTTCCGTTGTGTGCCGTGCCGTGCGACAAAATATACCACACAGAAGAAAATTTTTAGGTAGGATATCAAATAATAATAGTAGTGTATGTAATCGGAAAATGTCGGGTTGGCAACATTATCGGAATTCAAAAAAAGATTATTTTTTTAAATTTTTTGATAAAAAAATCATTGCATTTCGACACTTACGATAAAATAATATGAATGTGTGTGTTTTTTTTTTAATTTACGCATGTTTTCATGTTTTTTTCGTAAAAAGAAAAATCACAAAAAATTCCGAAAATTTACGGCCCTTGCCTATATGTTGCTTTGGAATTTTTAGGCCCTCAACAAGTTAAATGATAAAAAAATCATTGCATTTCGACACTTACGATAAAATAATATGAATGTGTGTGTTTTTTTTTTAATATACGCATGTTTTCATGGTTTTTTCGTAAAAAGAAAAATCACAAAAATTCAGAAAATTTACGGCCCACAACAAGTTACTGGGGTTTCAAATGTACCAGAAAAAATTTTAGATGAAATATTAGATTTAGATAACTTTATGTCACAATTATATTTAAAAAAAATTAAACAAACTAGTATTAAGGACTATTTTTAAAAAAAAAATGCGTAAATCATTCTTGTTTTTTCATTTATCAACCTGAGTCATCTTTCATAATGAAGGTGGAGAAAATTTAAATTCAGCTACTGTTTTTGATGGCTTTGGCCAATTTTATATCAGAATTGTAATGTATAATAACATTTTTCAAATGAATGTATTCTTAAAATATTTTTTTTTTATCATTAAATGGTTATTGTAATATAAGTGTGATTTAAGTTAACATACAATATCAAATGTCAAGGCGAAAAACAGCATTAAAATTGAAATCACTCTTAATATGTTCTCATGCTTAAGAAGTTTTTATTCGCTGGTCCCTTGAAAAACGTATTAAGAGAGTTTCACTGTATATATATATATACAATATATATGTATATATACAATATATATATGTTAGTATTGATTTCTTTGGGGGTAACCCGCGTCAAAATCTGGTCCTCAGAAGGACCATTCGTCAACCGACGTTTCGCCTGAATCACAACAGGCATCTTCAGGTTGCTTGTTAATAAATTTCGTCAACCGACGTTTCGCCTGAATCACAACAGGCATCTTCAGGTTGCTTGTTAATAAATTTCCGTCACAAGGGGCAGTGCGAACACGTCCGTTCGTATCGGAAGCTTATTACCAAGTGAGGTCTGGTAATAAGCTTC